>PVJO010003402.1:66969-124224 GCA_004026905.1 Hystrix cristata | reverse complement strand
CAGGGTTCCAGCATCAGCACACCTGTGTAGAGGAACTAGACAGACAGATGCAGCCCAGACCTGCCCCCTTCCTGTGGGTGTCGCGTGGTGGCCTTGGTCTACATTCACGTCCTGTGTGCCAGGCTGCCAGGGACACCGCCAAGACCGAAGCCGTGAACAGCCCTGCAGCCTCCACACTGTGGCTTCTGCTCTGGCCCGGGAGAGGAGGACAGGGAGTGGTTTGGTCATTTAAGGAGAATTTATTTTTGTCACTCAGGGATGGGGTGACATTGATAATGTGGGCAGCGTCTGACCCAGTAACACGAGCAACAGAAGTTTAGATTTTCTTTTCTTTAAACTGAGTTTAAAAAAAAACGTACAAAAAAAACTGAGTTTGGTGGCACATGCCTGTGATCCCCGCACCCAAGGCTGAGGCAGGAGGATCATGGTGAGTTCAAGGTTACAAAGCAAGACCCTGTTGCAAGAAAAACAAAAAATTTTCTTTTCTCTCTTTTTTTTTTTTAATGTGAGGATGGGGGACCAGGGATTGAATCCAGGGTTTTGCCCAACACTCTACAGCTGAGTTACATCGCTAGCACATGTTTTTCTTTGTTTTGTTTTAATTTTGTGACAGGGTCTTGCTAAATTTTCCCAAGCTGGCCTTGAACTTTCACTCTTCTCTCTGTGTCCTCCGGTAGCTGGGATTACAGGTGTGTACCACCATGCCTGGCAAGATTAAATTTTCTTGCCACATTTAAAAAGCAGAAGTCCACTGAAATGAATATTAATACATTTTTATTCTTTTTTGGTTTTTTGAGACAGGGTGTTGCTGTGTAGCCCAGGCTGACCTCGAACACACAGTGATCCTCCTGCCTCTGCTTCCCAAGTGCTAAGATTACAGGTGTGTGCCACCACACCTGGTGACTTTAACACATTTTATTTGCTCCAATATAATTTCAATGTTGGATGGACATTCACTTATCTATTTAATTTATTTTGCAGGGCAGGGATGGAAGCCAGAGGCTCAGACAAGGAGCTAAGCAAGGAGCTGTTACTGAGCTGTGCCCCAGCCCCAACATCCATTAATGACGGCTTCCACTCTGTTCTCAAAGTCTTTGAAATCCAGTCGTGTTTTATATTCAGAGCTTCTCCATTTGGAGGCTGCACTCATCAGTTGCCTGCTCTGGTTTAAGATTTTCTAAAATGCAGCTGAGCTTGGTGGCTCACACCTGTAATCCCAGTACTCTTGGGAAGCCGAGGCAGAAGGATCACAAGTTCAAACCTAGCCTGGGCAATTTAGTGATTCAGTAAGGCTCTGTTTCAAAAAAATAAAAATAAATTTTAAAAAGGGTTGGGGATATAGTTTAGTATGAAGGCCCTGGGTTCCATTCCCAGTATCAAAAATAAAAAAAAATAAAAATTTAAAAATCCTAAAATGGCTGGGCGTGGTGGTACATGGCTGTAATCCTAGTACTCAGGAGGCTGAGGCAGGATGATCTGCAAATTTGAGGCCACCCTGGACTACATAGTGAGACTCTGTCTCAAAAAACAAAAAATGAACAACCACAAAAAATCCTAAAATCTATGGTTAAAAAAGTAGACCCACAAACCACTCACCTGATTCCAGATACACTTTTTCCAGTCAGCAAATTGAGCATCAGTTTTAAAATTTCAATTTAAAATAATTCAATTCCAAGAAAATTAAAACTTGGCATGGTGTACATCTGTAATCCCAGCACTCGGGAGGCTGAGGCAAGAGGATCACTGTGAGTTCAAGGCCACCCTGGAGAGACCCTATCTCAAAAAGGTCAAAGTAACAATAAAAAATAAGATAAATAAATAAGTAAAATAAAAAGAAAAATTCTGTCCCTTACTGGCACAGCCACATTTTCTGTGCCCAGGAGCACCATGGTGCCCAGGGCTCCCTCTTTGGGCCTGGGTGGGCTGCAGTTCTCTGAGCTTCGTAAGGGCCGTGCATGCTGGGCGCTGCCTGTGCTTCCGGGCCGGGGCCGGGTTGGTCCACACCCTGGCACGTGTCCTCCGTACCTCGGTGCCATGGCGTCTCCCCAGGCAGAAGCCAAGGCGGGATGGGCCCCTGGGCCCTCAGCAGCACCCTGCCTCTGCCCACCTCCCTGTAGCAAGGCAGTGGCCCCCCGCACACTGGCACAGTGACAGTCACAGGAGGAGCAGGACCTGCCCGTCCCGGGGTGCCCCAGGTTGTGGGTCTTGGAAGCCCAGAGAGGCTGCTGGGGTGGGCCCTGCTGCTCCCCACTCCCTTTCCTCACTCCGTGGCCTCCCGGTGACCCCCGTGTCCCTGGGGCTTCGCACACTCTAGTCCCCTTCCCCAGTTCATTCCATTTAGGCCTCCTTTCCGGATCCTTGGGTCCTGGGCACTCACCTCCATTGTATTCCCCTCTATCAAGCACCCCCATTGTCCTTATCTGCCTCCCCTCCAATCCAGGGGCTCCCCAAGGCAGGGCGGATGTGACTCATTCCTAAGCCCAACCAAGAAATCCTTTGTGGAGGAGACAGTCCCTTTAGAACTCCCACACGTGTTTGTATGCCTCCCATGATGACTGGCCCTGGGTGCTGGAGTCATCCTTGCCTTACCTGCTGTCACTGGTGCTTTTGTCCCTTCCTCTCCTGCATTACCCTCAGGAGCCCCATGTGCTGCGCTGTGTGCCTGGGCTATTGCCTTGAACTCACAGCGATCCTCCTGCTTCAGCCTCCCAAGTGCTGGGATTGCAGGAGTGTACCACTACACCCAGCCTGGTGCCTTCTCTCTTGAAGATCTAATGCTTTTCTCTGTGATTTCTGTTCCACAGCTAAGTATCAGTTACACAGAAGACACTATTGAACAGATGTGGATGGTTTAAAGACTTTTTTTTAAAGACAGGGTCTCACTGTGTAGCCCAGGCTGACCTTGAACTCTTGGCGATCCTTCCGCCTCAGCCTCCTGAGTGCTGGGATACAGGTGTGCACCACTACGCCCGGTTTAAAGACTACTTAAAGGACAAATGTGTACACACCCGCATATGTATATATATAGCAGCCCTCTGTATTTCTGGGTGCAGCATCTGGGATTCAACCAACTGCAGAGCAGAAATATTTGGGAAAAAAATGACGTCTGTCCCGAACACGTTCAGGCATTTTTCTTGTCCTTGTCCCCTAAACAGCACAGAGCAGCTGTGTCTGGCCTTCACAGGGTATTAGGTAATCATCAGCCACCTGGAGGGGACTCTCGTACAGGAGAGAGCGAGAAGGTCACCTGTGGATACGGTGCCATCTTACTTGCCAGTCCTTGGAGCCTGGTGTCTGGGGAACAATCCCCAGTGGATACTGGGGGTGGCTAAAGATCTTTTTAATATATTCTTTAAAGAGCATTAAAAGAATACATGTATAGAGGCTGGGGATTTAGCTCAGTGGCTAGAGTGCCTGCCTTGCAAGCACAAGGCCCTGAGATCAATCCTTAGCACTCAAAAAAAACCCGAAAAACTTACTTATTTTGGTTTATTCGAGACAGTCTCATTTTGTAGTCCACTCTGACCTTGACCTTGCTGTGTGACACAGACTGGCCTTGAACCTGCAGTCTTCCTGCCTCAGCCTCTGGAGTGCTGGGATTACAGGCACACACACACACGTCCATTCCTTGCACCTGGCCTTTTTCTTTAATTTTGATGTAGGATCTTCCTACATTTCCCAGGCTGACCTTGAACTTTCCATCTTCCCGTCTCAGCCTCCTGAGTAGCTGGGATTTCATTGCTTTATTAATAGAGGTTTCGGGGAGGTCCAGAGGTCTTGGGCTGGGGACCTTGCAGCTGTCTGAATGCCCCTCTGTGTGGGCTTAGGCAGCTGAGGGGCCACTGCAGATGCCACTGCTGGTTTTCCTGTGGTCCCCACAGAATCACTTTCAGACACGCCATCAGGGCGATTTTGTGGTCACAGCCACTCTGCTGACCCGAGCCTGGGTGAATCGCGCTGAACCCTCCTCATCTTTCAAAGTCCTTTCACGTGTGGCCTCCTCTGAGGCCCCAGGTGACGCTGGCAGCCTCTGTCCCTGGACATCCTGCTCAGGTGTGGCAGCTGTCCCCGCCAGGCCGAGTGCCGGCTCACCCAGCTCACGGGCTCCTGGTGTCACTCTGTGGGTCTGGCCCTGGGGACCTCAGGAAACATAATTAATAAATTACTAGAATCGGATGGCCTCTGAGGAGACAGGCCCATAAAGCTCATGCCGGAGCAACGGCTGCATTGCTGGGACCCAGAGCTCTCTGTGGCAAATTAACTTACCTCAGTGTGGAGTCAGTATTGGAACTCTCTTCCTGGGACACTGGTGCTCAAACGCAGGGGCTCGCACGTGCTAGATAAACACTTTGCCACTGAGCCACGCCCCAGCCCTTTTTGTTATGAGACAGGGTCTCACTGGGCTGTCTAGGCTGGCCTTGAACTTACTATCCCCCTGCCCCGGTCTGCTGAGTAGCTGAGATTACAGGCGTGTGCCACCATGCCTGGCTTATTTTGTCATTTTTAATAAGCTATTTTGCATTCTTTGGTTTCCTGCATCATCGTTTTCTTTTCTTTCTTTCCCCCCATCACCTCTTTTCTTTTTTCTTTTTTGCAGTATTAGGGATGGAACCCAGGGCCTTCACACTGAGCTACATCCCCAGTCCCCTTTTAGTTTGAGACAGGATCTCCCTAAATTGCCCAGGCGAGGCTCAAACTTGCGATCTTCCTGCCTCAGCTTCCCCTAAATACTTACAGGCACAAGCCACTGTGCCTGGCCTCTGCATTCTTCCTAATACTGCGTCCTAGCTGCCTACAGCCTGCTCTGTTTGATTTGCCGTGGCTCACTTCTCACAGCCACTTAGCCGGTGGTGGCTGCCGAGTTGGGTGGCACTCATAAGGGTACTGCTCAGAGGGGCTTCCAGAGCGGGGCGATCTCTGAGGCGGGGCTTCCAGGAGCTTCCTTGGGAGGCAGGGTTTCAGGAGAGCAGGCTGGCGTGTGTACTTGCTCATTCATTCATTCATTCACTGCATGGAACCAGGTCATGTGCTCAGGGATGTGGGTGGCACGGGTATGGGTCAGGACAGCTCTGTGCTGGGGGTAACAGCGCCTGCCACATGCCGGGCACTGTTCTGGAGTCCCCCTCAGATATGGGAGGGGAGCTAAAGTCAGGCAGCACAGATAAATAAGGGAGTTACATGGTGTGACATGTCCCAGGGAGGGCTGAATTTGCAAATGTTCAAAGCAAAATAATAAGGAATTGACTTTATGGTGCATACCTAGACTCCCAGCACTCTGTGAGGCTCAGGCAGGAGTTTCACAAGTTTGAGTCCTGCCTAGGCAACCTAGTGACTTAGCAAGATCCTGTTTCAAAATAAAAAAGGCTAGGGATGTAGCTTGGCGTGAGGACCTAGCCTCACGGCAAGGGGAGGTGGTTGCTGTGGGGACCTGAGTCAGCGAGCCTGGGGTCAGGATGAGGTGGTGGCAGTGAGGACACACGCTGAGAGTCGAGGCTGCCAGGTTATGTTTGGGGGACCTGAATGAATGGCGGGGCTGCGAAGGGCAAGAGGCAGTGACATCCTCTGGGAGAGGCCTCTGGGGACAGGGAGCCATCCTCAGGTCACTTGCCTACTGTGGGCCACTCAGGGCCAAGCACCAAGTGCCTGTGGGGACATCCAGGGCCCTGAGAGGCCGCAGTGGGAGGAAGGAGGAAGGAAGACCTGAGGCCTGCTGCCAGACTCCACCTTCACCCCACCCTGCCCTCTCCTCTCCCAGGTAAGAGCAAGGAGGCTGAGATCAAGAGGATCAACAAGGAGCTGGCCAACATCCGCTCCAAGTTCAAAGGTAGGCAGCCTGGGCCAAGGGGGGAGGAGCCAGGAGATGGGCTGGGAAGCTTGTCTAGTGCTCCATCCTCACCATGGCTCTCCTGTCCTTCCTTGCTCCAGGGGACAAGGCCCTGGATGGCTACAGCAAGAAAAAATATGTGTGCAAGCTGCTCTTCATCTTTCTGCTTGGCCATGACATTGACTTTGGACACATGGAGGCTGTGAACCTGCTTAGCTCCAATAAGTACACGGAGAAGCAGATAGTGAGTCTGGGGGAATGTGAGCTGGGCCCAGGCCCGCAGGTCTGAGGGAGGAGGCTGGGCCTGGACCCCCGGGTCTGAGGAAGGAGGGCTGGGAGCCAGGACTCCTGGGTCTGAGGGAGGAAGCCAGGCCTGGACCCCCAGGTCTGAGGGAGGGCTGGGCCTGGACCCCCCGGGTCTGAGGAAGGAGGTTGGGGCACCTGGCTGCAAGGCTCCCAGCTTCTCGTGGTCCTTCCCACCCAGGGTTACCTGTTTATCTCCGTGCTGGTGAACTCCAACTCAGAGCTGATCCGGCTCATCAACAACGCCATCAAGAACGATCTTGCCAGCCGCAACCCCACCTTCATGTGCCTGGCCCTGCACTGCATCGCCAACGTGGGCAGCCGGGAAATGGGCGAGGCCTTCGCTGCTGACATCCCCCGCATCCTGGTGGCTGGGTGAGATGCTGGGGATGGAGAGGGGCTGGCCAGGTCTAAGGCCCAGAGAGGCTGCGTCTCCTGTCCATGATCTCCCAGCCAGGCTGTGGGGCTGGCGTGAGGCAGAGGACACCATGATTCCGTGTCTATTCTCTTCTCACTAGTAGATGAGATGGAGTGAGGTGGCCTCCCTGCAGAGCCTGGTGGCTATACGTCCCATACACACCTTCAGCAGCTAGTAGGAAAAGCAGTGCCAAGCTGGGCACGTGGTGGCACATGCCAGTCCCTATACTCTGGGAGAGTGAGGCAGGAGGATCACAAGTTCACGCTCGGCTTGGGCAATTTAGTGATTTAGAGAGACCCTGTCTCAGAATGAAAAGTAAGGAAGGGCTGCGGATGCAGCTCAGTGCAAAGGCCCTGGGTTCCATCCCCAAACCACAAAACAGAACACAGCACATCTCAGGGTAATGAGGGAAGCTGGTTAGACTACAGTAGTTGGGGAAGAGCTCTGCAAGGAGGTGGCGTGCAGTTGGAGTGAGGCGTGACGAAGAGAAGATAATCACTAGAGGATGTTGGAGAAAGAGTATCCTGGGGAAAAGGACCTACAAGTACAAAGGGCCTGTAGTAGGCATGTGCTTTGCACGCTGAACACAGCAGAGACTTGGGGCGTTTGGACCTGAGGCTGTTGAAACGAGAGGTGCTCAGTGTGTTCTAAGCAGGTGAATGGCACACTCAGCCTTGCTTCTAGAAAGGTTACGCTGCCTAGTGTGTGGTTTCTGGCACTGTGGTGGATGAAGGACCTGCCTGACGATCTCACTGAACTCCATTTTCTCATGGTTGTATAAACGGGGAAGGAAAACATTCTTTAACGGGCACTGTGCCCTGTGCCAGCTAGAAAATAAGGAGAAGGCCCCAGCAAGAGAAGCCCAGCACCTAGAGAGAGGGCGGCATGCTGCATCCGGTTGGCTGTTGGTTTGGGGACCTTGCAGCTTCAGGGAGTAGAGGCAGAGCTTGTCCAGAGCAACTCTAGAGGCCACACTTCAAAGTGTTGATGACCCACAAATAAACACCCTCAGGGAATCTACACAAAATTACCTTTCTCTGATCTCGGGGCAGAACAGCCCTGAGCCTGGCTGTCTGATGTTACCCTGTCTGGGTTGGCCACAAGCCCTTGAGAAGACCTTTAGTCTAAAGGGACACAAGCCAGGTGGGTGCACACTGGAGGTCCCAACACATGGGAGGCTGAGGCAGGAGGATCAGTTGGTGGGGCAGCCCAAGAATAGGTGTCAATTAAAGCAAGGGCTGGATGACATCCTCGGTGAGATGTGACCAGGAAAGAGAAGTGGGCCCTGGCAGGGGGAACAGAGGTATGACCTGGGTGTGGTAAGAAGCTATTCAGGTAACTGAGAACTCTCTCTCTCCCTCTCTCTCCCTCTCTCTCTCTCTCTCTCTGTGTGTGTGTGTGTGTGTGTGTGTGTGTGTGTGTGTGTGTGTGTGACATCACCAGCTCTTTTTAATTTTTCTTTTCTTATTTTGAGTCAGGGTCTCGCTAGGCTGCCCAGGCTGGGCTCAAATTTGTGATTCTCCTGCCTCAGCCTCGCAGAGGGCTGGGATTACAGGCATGTGCCACCATGCCCAGCTGTCACCAGTTTCTTTTTGTCGAGGACAGTTAATCTGTATCAGCCTTGGGGACAGAGATTCGAGCCACCCTGGGTAGGGAGGAACTGGGAGGAACTACAGACTGATGAGGCCAGGATGGCAAATAAGTGTAGGCACGGGTGATTTTGTCCCCCTTCCACATAAGGGGATAGTGCGAGGGCAGTACTCTGCCGGGGCAAGGGCACAGGGATCTGGCTGCCCTTGCTGGGCCTGTGGGAGTCACACAGCAGGCGGCCTGAGTCTGGCTGTTTTCCCTGAGTGTCATGTTTCTGGGTTCATCCAGGCTGTGGCAGGTGTCAGAACCCCATTCCTGTGAGTGACCGGATAGTACTGTACAGTAAGGGCGGACAGACACAGCTTCCACCATCGGGCTGTGCTGAGGCTGTGCTCTTTGTGTGACCTCCGTTTTCATCTCTCTTGGGCTGGTAGCTACGAGCAGAGTTGCTGGGTCATCTGGTATCGGACCTTTCTGTTAGTCTGTTGTTTTGAGGCAGGGTCTTGCTCTGTAGCCCAGGCAGGCCTCGAAGTTGTCATCCTCTTGCCTCAGCCTCCTGCCTCACTGCCTTAGCCTCTTGGGTGTCAAACTTTTTTTTTACGTGTGTGTGTAGTACTGGGGATTGAACCCTGGGAGCACTGAGGTACATTCTCAACCCTTTTTAAAATTTATTTTTTGAGACAGGACCTCCTAAGTGGCCAAGCTGGACTTGAACTTGCAGTCCTCCTGCCTCAGCCTCTCAGAGTGCTAGGGTTACAGGCAAGCCCCCCACACCCAGCTTACCTGTCTTGTCTTTACCCCTCTCTCCCACCATGACAGGCTCTGCAGCTGTCAGGGCTCCCAGTTGGTCCCCAAGCACACAGACCTCGCCTGCTTCAGGCATAGCATAGTCTGCTTGTCCCCTTCTGTCACAGAGGTTTTCAGTGTGCTCATCAAGTGACTCAGGTACTCGCTTCGGCAGCACATAGACTGAAATATGAAGTGACTCAGGTTTTGGTCACCTGTCGCCTTAGCAGAGAGCCCTTCTCAAGCAGTACCCACATCAGTGCCGGGCGCCTGCAGGTCTCAGGAAGCACTCGGTGACAAGGGGCGGCAGAACCAGGCTGGCCCAGGCCGAGCTCTGCCAGTGGGACATGGCCTCTTGGCAGGTGAAGACCCTGAGTCCTAGCAGGCGCCAAGGGCATTGCCAGGTTGGATGCCTCCCTGCCCGGCTTCCTATCCCTGTTGGGGTCCTCGTCACACTGACACCTGCCACCCTCTGTGCCCACAGGGACAGCATGGACAGCGTGAAGCAGAGCGCGGCCTTGTGCCTCTTGCGCCTCTACAAGGCCTCGCCTGACCTGGTGCCCATGGGCGAGTGGACGGCGCGTGTGGTGCACTTGCTCAATGACCAGCACATGGTGAGGCCCCGCCCACCACCAGGGGGCCCTTGTCCTGACCACTGCTGCCCAGGTCGCCCCTGTGTCCTCTTGACCCCCCCACCCCAGTGACCAGGACCTTCACCTCTGTCCTGAACCTCCCAGATATCCAGGTCCACAATGTCTATTCTGGCCCCCACCACTCTCTGGGCCCCCACCTCTGTCCTGACTCCTTGGATGCCCAGCCCCCAACTTCTTCCCTGTCATTCACCCAGCCACCTACAGACCCTGAGGTCATGTCCCTGGTCCTCATTACTTACCCAGCCATCCAGAGACCACCCATTTCCATCCCTGACACCACCCACCTGCCAGGAGTCCTGTCCAATGACCCTGACCCCCGTCCTCAACCCAGCTCATTCCCAACACCCGGATATTCCCCACCCATTGCCATCCCCCCAATCCTGTCTCACCCAGGACTCCCAGTCCCTCTCTGTTCCACCCCCACCTAGAAGTGGGCCCTCCTGGTCTGTGCTGGCCATCATGCCCTGTAGCTGTAGCTTCCTCACCCCACCTCTGAAACGGTGTGCTTATGCACAGCACATGTGCTAACATCGGCATTGCAGAGATTAACATGATCTGTGTGTGAGGGTGACATGCACATTTTTGGGTGTCCTTTTTTTTTTTTTTTGGTGCTGTGATCGAACTCATTGAGTGTCCTTTTTTGGGGGGGGGGATCAAACTCAGGGCCTTGCGCTTGCTGGGCAAGTGCTCACCACTGAGCTAAATCCCAGCCTCTCAAGTGTCCCACATTGAACACATGCGCAGTGACATCCGCCCCAACCTGCCAGCTCCCGAGCCTCTGCCTGGGCCCTCAGCCTGGGACCCACTTGTCCTACTCCCCGCAGGGCGTGGTTACTGCCGCCGTGAGCCTCATCACATGTCTCTGCAAAAAGAACCCTGATGACTTCAGGACCTGCATCTCCCTGGCCGTGTCTCGCCTGAGCCGGGTGCGCGTGGCCCCACGCTGTTGGGGGGTGTCGGGGGTGCCGGGGTCCCTGTGTCCGCTGACCTGTTTGGTCCCCTGGCCCTCCCTGATACACAGCCCAGCCCAGTCCAGTGAGACTCTGAATTTGGCTCATTGGACTTGGCTGCTGCCAGGCTGTGTGGGCCTTGGCAAATGGCTCCTCGTCTCTGAGCCTGCACGGGGCCATCTGTCCAGCGGGGACCAGGATTGAGTAGGAGTTTTTCATGAGGAAAAACGGTCACGTGACCTTTGGATCATTCACTGACTTCCTGCCTCTCCCCTGGACCTTCCTCCTTTCTGCTGGGTATCAGGCTCAGGTCCTGGCCCTGCGGGCTTACCCTGCTGGGGGAGGGAGCAGTCCCAGGGGACTGCCACACAGAAGGGACCCAGCAAGACTTCTCTGCAGGCACCAGCATTCCTTGGAAGAATCAGCCTGCCTCAACCACCCCACCCTCACCTCAGCCGGCCCACCCTCACAGGCCTTGTGCCTGACCCCTGACCCCTGCCTCAGTTTCCCCGCTCCATAAAACCAGTGTGCTGACAGCAATCCCTGGAGGGCAGCCTCCCTCCTGGCCAATCCCCCACTCACCCTTGCCTCCCCTCAGACCGTGTCCTCGGCGTCCACCGACCTCCAAGACTATACCTACTACTTTGTCCCTGCACCCTGGCTCTCAGTGAAGCTCCTGCGGCTGCTACAGTGCTACCCCCCACCAGGTACTAACACCCCTCCCAGGTACTGACACCCCCTGCTAGGTACCTTCACCCCCTGCCAGGTACCTTGGGGTCTGAGTCAGGATTTTTCTCAAGCCGGACTCTGTTAAGTAGGGGCAGGTTGGTGGTGGCTGTGACAGGAGCTGGTCCCTGCTGTAGCCAGGCTCCCTGCTAACCCCACTCTCGCCCCAGCCCTGTGGGCAGGAGCTGTTCTCTCACCTACTTTACAGAGGAGCAAACTGAGGCTGGGAAAGGGGAGCTCCTTGCCAGGGTGCCTGGTAGACCTCAGGTCATTCCTGTCTGTGCTAGAGTTTGTGTGTCTGCTGGGGGCCTCCCTGCTTGCCCTCGGCCACAGCGGTGGTGTGTACAGGGCTCCTGCAGCAGCTGGTGCTGCCCAGGGCCCATCTGTACTTGCCCAGCGTCTGGTGGGGAGGGATTGTCTGGCGTATGCAGAGAGGGAAACTGAGCCCTAGAGGTGAGATGTGGCCGTTCTGGGCACAGGCCCTGAGGAGTGGCTTCCACTGACTTCCCCTGCTTGAACCTGAGTGGTGTTGTGGGCCTGCGCTGAGGCCTTGGCAGGGTCAGTACCAGCGAACCACTTCCCTGCCAGTCAGCTCTGTGCCTAGTACCTGTGGGGGGCCAGGGTGTGTGTGGCACCAAGTCTCCACAGCCAGGTGCGCGTGTGTGTGAGACTGTGTGGGTGTGTCTGCATATGCGTGTGACTGGCTGTGTGCATGTCTATCTGCATGTCTGTGTAACTGGGTGTGTGCTGCGTGCATGTCAGTGTCTTTCGTGTCTGGCTGTCTATATCACACATTCATGTCTGCATGCATGACTGGGTGTGTGCATATAGTGTTTCTCTGTGTATCATGCGTATCTGTGTGCGTGCACTATATGCATGTCAGTGTATACATGTCTGCATGCCTGTGTGTGTGTCCATGTGCACCTCTCTGTGCTTGTGCACACATGTGTGTCATTGTAACCGAGTGTACAATTTCAATAACACCAAAGGCCCGTCCCTGCTCATAAAGCAGTGATGAGTTTGTCCAATGGCCTGGGAAGTCTCTCACCTTCTCTGATTCTTGGTGTGGTAGGGACTGCTCTGGGGTGGCACCAGAGGGACCCCAATCTTGCGTCATTGCCTTTTATAGGTGCTGGGGGGCTACCATGGTTTATCTTCAAGTTTTTTTGAGGGGGCTCCTGGGGATCAAACGCAGGGCCTGTGCTGCTAGGCAAGCGCTCTACCACTTGAGCTACAAATGCACCTCTCTTCAATTAATATTTTGCAATGTATTATGAAGTTTCCAATAAGCAGATGAGGTGCTTGCTTTGGCAGCACATATACCAGTAAGCAGATGAGTAGAGAGAGCTTATTACCTAGGCTTCATAGTTTGCTTGCTATGGATGTTTGGGGTTTTTTCTTGAAGTATTTAAAAGTAAATTACAGGTATTGTGTTTTACCTTTAAATATTTTGTCACACACTTCTAAAAACTATGGGCATTTTCATGCACAGCAGAAATTCACAGTTAAAACTAATTCCTGTTTCTGTAAACTTTAATTTTCCACAGAATGTCTTCTAGAGGTGGTTCAAAGTAAGATCTAATCAAGACACAAGCATCAAACTTGAGCGTTTCTCTTAATCACTTTTCATCTGGAAGAACTGCCCCTTTATTCCCTGACGTTAGCTCTCACCCTTTTTATTCAGAGAACTTTTTTTTTTTAATTTTTTTTTTTTTGGTGGTACCAGGGATCGAACTCAGGCCCTTGTGCTTACAAGGCGAGCACTCTAATCACTGAGCTAAATCCCCAGTCCTATTCAGAGAACTTTTAAACATGAAGACAAGCTAAGAAAGCTGGCCACAGTGGCACACACCTGTAATCCCACACTCTGAGAGGCTGAGGCAGGAGGATCAACAGTTCAAACCCAGCCTGGGCAATTTAGTGATACCCTGTCTCGGGGGAAAAAAAAGGCTGAGGCTGTAACTCAGTATGAAGCCTCCAGTATGGGGTTGGGGACACAGGACAGTAACAAGTTGCAGGAATCGTGTAGCAAACACCAGCACCTCTGTCTAGACTCAGCAGCAGTGTGAACAGCATGCTGTTTCCAAGAAGGCGTTGCAAGTAGATTGCACGGATCCTAACACACTCTTGTATTTCTGCACGCATCTCTTAGGACCTCGGACACTGTACAAAACCACAGCGCCATTATCACACCCGAGACAGTTCAGAGTAACTCCACTATGGCACCTCATCGGCCGGAATGGCATTCTTTTTATGTCTTAACAGTACACATGTAGGCCACGATAAAGCTCTACACCCATAAAAACACGCGTGTACATACCACGTGAACCACAGCACAGTGCAGGAGCGCGTGATAAATTGAGTTGTCTTTGACATTTCTTTTACTCCTCTGTTTTTGCAGTGCTGGGTATTGAACCCAACATTACATGCATACGAAGCACATGTTCTACTACTATTTCTTTCACTCTATGTTTTTTATTTTATTTTATTTGTTTTTTGAGACAGGGTCTTGCTATGTAGCCCAGGCTGGCCTCAACTCACATTGATCCTCCTGCCTCAGCCTCCCAAATGCTAGGATTATAGGCGTGCGTCACCACACCTGACTCTTTTACTCTTAATAGACCCCGCCCCATGGATCCATTTTTGAAGAAACTAGGTTTGTCTTGTGGTGTGCCCCTCATTCTAGATTTGGTGATTGCTGCCTTGGGGTGTCCTTTAGCTCCATCCTCTGTCCCGTGAATTAGCATGTCCTGTTGCGGGGAATGTTGGTGGTCATGTTCCTGTGGGCTTCTGGCCAGTGTCAATCTTCCCTGTGGCAGGGATGCTCTGGGGACACCAGTCTAGCTTTCTCACAGTTGATCTTCTGGCTGTATGAGGAGCTGCTACTGAGTCACACACAGTGGGTGTCTGGGCAGGTGGCTAAGGGCCCTGCTTTCTGCGTGACTCTCCTTGGGAAGGATTTGTGGTCATCTCTGGGGACAGTTCAGGCCTGCCTTTGCTCGATGAGAAGCCTAATGCACATCAGTGCGGCAGCGGGGAAACTGAGACTCACAGGGGTGACAGGCACAGCCCAGATCTACAGATGGGGCCTGTGTCTCCAGGGTACTCTCTGCCCCTGTCCAGCCAGGCCAGGACCTGGGAAGGGTTGAGGCAGCAGATGCCCTGGCAAGGAAGAGCCATGGCAGGGCCAGTGGGCAGAGCGCTCAGCCTGCCGTCCCCGTTTCCACAGAGGATGCAGCAGTGAAGGGGCGGCTGGTGGAATGTCTGGAGACTGTGCTCAACAAGGCCCAGGAGCCGCCCAAGTCCAAGAAGGTGCAGCACTCCAATGCCAAGAACGCCATCCTCTTTGAGACCATCAGCCTCATCATCCACTACGACAGGTGCCCACTCTGCTCCTGGGGTGGCTGGGAGGAGTGAGGGTGGCAGGAAGAGGAAGTTACCCCATAAGGTTGCTGCTAGAGTCATAGGCAGAATTGCTGTGTACTTTATTTGGCCCAGATGTCTGTGTCATTGGGAGAGTCAGGACTGGGACATCAGGTGGGCAGGAGCTGGGACCTGGATCCTTAGGGACATGTGGGCCGGAGAGCTGGGACCAAGTCCCCCATCCCGTCTTGGCCCATCTCTGCTTCTCCTGCTGCCCCTCTCTATACCTCCCTGCACGGCAGTGAGCCCAACCTCCTGGTGCGCGCCTGCAACCAGCTGGGCCAGTTCCTGCAGCACCGAGAGACCAACCTGCGCTACCTGGCTCTGGAGAGCATGTGCACACTGGCGAGCTCCGAGTTTTCGCACGAGGCCGTCAAGACCCACATCGACACTGTCATCAATGCCCTCAAGGTGCGGTTTACTGAGCCAGTCCAGCCCTCCACTCCCTGGAAGCAGCTGGGGCACAGTGCCCCAGGTGGCCAGCCCAGTGCCACAAGGGGCCTAGAGCCCACCTGGGCCTGCTCTCCTCCCTCAGACGGAGCGGGATGTCAGTGTACGGCAGCGGGCAGCCGACCTCCTCTACGCCATGTGTGACCGGAGCAATGCCAAGCAGATTGTGTCGGAGATGCTGCGGTACCTGGAGACAGCCGACTACGCCATCCGAGAAGAGATTGTGAGTCTTGTGGAGTCTGGGACCCCCAAGTCTGAGGGAGGAGGCCAGGGCCAGACCCCCGGGGCTGAGGGGGGAGGCTGGGCCTGCACTCTGTGGTGTCTTCTCAAGTCAGTGGCCGGCCCAGCTCCAGGTAAGTGGATGTTGACTCCAGTGCCACACACGGTCCCAACCTTCTTCCCACCGTAGGTCCTGAAGGTGGCCATCCTGGCGGAGAAGTACGCCGTGGACTACAGCTGGTACGTGGACACCATCCTCAACCTCATCCGCATCGCGGGCGACTATGTGAGTGAGGAGGTGTGGTACCGCGTGCTGCAGATTGTCACCAATCGTGATGATGTCCAGGGCTACGCTGCCAAGACTGTTTTTGAGGTCAGCGCCCTTCACCCTGACCCTCTGGCGGGACTGAGGCCTGCCACCCCTATGGGGCCTGCCACCCCAAGCCGCCATCCTGCTTCCCTTTCTGTACCAGTGTGGCCTCAGCTCTACCCCTTCGCCTTTCGGGGCCTCCCAAGGGACATAGGGGCCTGATGTGCAGAGTCCACAGAACGTGGGTGTGGGTGCCTGGCATGTAGTGGCCTCTCCCTGGGTCTTGGTGGGGCCTCATTCCCTGTGACCCAGGGATGAGGCCCCAGTGCCACCCCATTTTATTTCCTGTATGAGTTGGGGCCAGTTACTTACTCTCTGTGCCTCAGTCTCCTCCATCTGTAGTCCTCTGCTTCACAGAGTTGTAAGGATTCTGTCTGTTAACATAAGGCAGGACCCTGCCCTGGGCCACCGACCCTGTCCTTCTTGTCCTCACCCTGCCCACCCCAGGCCCTCCAGGCGCCAGCCTGTCACGAGAACATGGTGAAAGTCGGCGGCTACATCCTTGGGGAGTTTGGGAACCTGATTGCTGGGGATCCCCGCTCCAGGTGAGGGAGCCTCAGGCTAGGGGGTGAACACCCAAACTTTATGGAATCTGGGGAACCCTCAGGAGTGTTGGGGCTGTCAATGATGGGGTTCTTAGGAATCCTCTTGGCTTGTCACCCCAACCCCTCTCCAGGAATCTGGGACAGTACCGTGCATCGGCCACAGTTCTGGGCCTCAGGGAGTGTCAGCCCCGTGGGGGGTCCTGGAAAGGGTCTTTTGGGAGGCACCTTCCCTGGGGAGTTTCCACTGGGGCAGCCTGGTCTGGTGACCCCACCCTGTCCCCACCCCTGCAGCCCCCCAGTGCAGTTCTCCCTGCTGCATTCCAAGTTCCACCTGTGCAGCGTGGCAACACGGGCCCTGCTGCTGTCCACCTACATCAAATTCATCAACCTTTTCCCCGAGACCAAGGCCACCATCCAGGGCGTGCTGCGGGCGGGCTCCCAGCTGCGCAATGCCGACGTGGAGCTGCAGCAGCGCGCCGTGGAGTACCTCACCCTCAGCTCCGTGGCCAGCACCGATGTCCTGGTCAGAGCCCTGTGCCTGCTGATGGGACCCTCCCTCTCCCCAGATGGGGAGCGCCCCTCCCCTGACCACCTTCCTTGACCTGCAGGCCACAGTGCTGGAGGAGATGCCGCCCTTCCCTGAGCGTGAGTCATCCATCTTGGCCAAGCTGAAACGCAAGAAGGGGCCGGGGGCTGCCAGTGCCCTGGATGACAGCCGGAGGGATGCCAGCAGCAACGACATCAATGGGGGTGTGGAGGCCACCCCCAGCACTGTGGTGAGCCCTGGGGCAGCTGCACCTGGGTGGGGCTTGGTTCTGCAGCCGCCCCAAGTCTCACCATGGCCCCAACTCCTGCAGTCCACCCCCTCGCCCTCTGCCGACCTCCTGGGGCTGCGGGCAGCCCCTCCCCCAGCAGCAGCCCCGGCTCCTGCCAGTGCAGGCAACCTTCTGGTGGACGTCTTCTCTGATGGCCCAGCCACCCAGCCCAACCTGGGGCCCACCCCCGAGGAGGCCTTTCTCAGGTACCGCGCATTGGCTGGGCCCCAGCTCACCCCCAAATTGCGCCTCTCTCCCTGTCCCTGATACCTCTGCCAGCCCTGGCTGCCACCCCACTCTGGCCTCTGTGCCACCCCTGGCCACCCTTGGTCTCGGCTCCCCTTCACTGTTTCTTAGCCTACTCTTCCTTCTCTCCTTCCTTTTCCCTCTCTCTTTGGCCCTCTTGCTGCCTCTCTGGGATTGGCTGCCTGCCACGCCTGTCTTCTCTGTCTGCTCTGGGATTGGATGGCCCAGTGAGCTGGAGCCGCCTGCCCCTGAGAGCCCCATGGCTTTGCTGGCTGACCCAGCTCCAGCTGCTGAGTAAGGGGTGGCCTCGGGGGTGGAGGGCAGACTCCAGAGTCCCCGGGGAGGTTTAGGGGGCTCTTGGCAAAGGTTTCCTGATGATCAACCATGGCAGGAATTGGAGGAAAGTAGAATTTGGGGTTCTCCGATGGGGAGGCGGAACCTGGCAGAGTCCCATTCAAATTAGCGACAACCAACAGTCTGATTCTAGGGTTCCCTGAGGTTCTTTGGGGAGTCTGGGTGTATGGATTCTGAGGTTCTGTCCTTCTCGGACTTGTCACACACCCGTTACCTTCAGTCCCCCAAGCCCCTTCCCATCTTACTCCTTTCCCCGCCCCTAGCCCAGGTCCTGAGGACATCAGCCCTCCCATCCCAGAAGCTGACGAACTGCTGAATAAGTGAGTTCTGGGAGAGGTGGACGAGGAGAACAGGGACAGGTGGGGAGCCCAGGCCTGAGCCCAGGTGCCTGACTCCCTGCCAACCCCAATCAGGTTTGTGTGCAAGAACAATGGGGTCCTGTTTGAGAATCAACTGCTGCAGATCGGAGTCAAATCAGAGTTCCGGCAGAACCTGGGTGTGTCTGGGTGCCCCCTGGGGACAGGCTTAGCTGCAGGAGTCCTTGGCTTGGCTGGTGGCTGGGGACAGAGAAACTGGGATAGAGCCCTGCCTCCCCGCCCACTGCAGGCCGCATGTATCTCTTCTATGGCAACAAGACCTCAGTACAGTTCCAGAACTTCTCACCCACTGTCGTCCACCCGGGAGACCTCCAGACTCATATCCTCTTGGGCCTGGCCCTGCACCCTTGGGTGGGCCCTGCAGGTCTGGGAGGCCAAGGCACCAGGCCCAGACCCAGACCCCTGCTCTGGCCCACTTAAGAGTGTAGGCCCATGGTTCCCTAGGACGGGTGGGGACAATGAAGCGGTGGGAGGCAGCATTGCTTCCAGAACCCTGCTGCCCTGGGCTTCAGTTTGTCCACCGGGCATCTCCCATGTCCTGACCTGGTCCTGCACGGGCTCCTAACCTGAGATTCTAGAACCTTCTGTACAGCAGCCACGGCTGGGTTTACATGCTGACCAAGGCTGCTCTGTGGGACCCAGGCTGTCACTGTGCCTCTCCGAGCCTCCTCCTAGGGCCAATTGGGAAGATCAGAGTAGTTGGAAAGCTTGGGAAGGTTGCTGGCAGTGTCAGTCCGGCTGCTCTTCTCAGGGGCTCTGTTTCCAGACCTGAGATGAGAGGAGCTGGGCCCCAGAAGTTGAGGATGTTTTCAGTTGCTTCATTCATTCATCCATCCATCATTTCCAGAGATCCCAGTAGGCAGCTGTGTGCCAGACAATGTCACGGGTTGGGGGAGGTGAGACCCAGTCCTTGCTGTTGATGTGAAGGCCACCATGGATGCAGGTGGTGAGACCCGCTGCTGCCATCAGTGTGTGCTTGCCAAGCACCTAATGGATTACCTCACTGACTCCCGAGAACATTTTCATGCGGCCATTTTGCAGGTTTTGAGAGAAGCTGAGTAGCTTGCTCACAGTGACCCAGGCTGTAAGAGCTGGGGATCGTGGCCAGAGCCAGTAATGGAGGCCCAAGAGCGGTGGAAGGCCACACGAGGCACAGAGGTGGGCCCGAGGTTTCGCATAGCTGGGATTTTGTAGGATTAGAGCTGGGTTGCCCGGCAGGGCCCTTCGGCACTGCCAGGAAATCAAGGGACTGCGGCCAAGCCTCCCCAGGCACCCACCTGTCCCTGGCTTCCTTGACCACGGGCACAGCTGGCCGTGCAGACGAAGCGCGTCGCCGCGCAGGTGGACGGCGGGGCACAGGTGCAGCAAGTGCTCAACATCGAGTGTCTGCGGGACTTCCTGACACCTCCGCTGCTGTCCGTGCGCTTCCGGTGAGTGGGTGGGGCAGTGTGGCTGGGCAAAGCTTCTAGGGTGAGAGGCGGGGCCTCACGGAGCCTGTACCTCCCTGCCAGATACGGGGGCGCCCCCCAGTCCCTCACCCTGAAGCTCCCAGTGACCATCAACAAGTTCTTCCAGCCCACGGAGATGGCGGCCCAGGACTTCTTCCAGCGTTGGAAGCAGCTGAGCCTGTGAGGAGGAGTGGGGACGGGATGGCCGTGGCCACAGCTGTGCCCAGGAGGGAAGGGACAGGAACTCCCTGACTTTGACCTTCCTGCCCCCAGCCCTCTGCAGGAGGCGCAGAAAATCTTCAAAGCCAACCACCCCATGGATGCGGAAGTCACCAAGGCCAAGGTGAGAGGCAGGTGTGCTCCCAGGGCGGTGGCCGCCTGACGTGTCTGAGCCCTTGCTTTCCCATCTGTAAAGTGGGGCGAGGGTTTGGGGCACTGGGATGCCGCTGAGAGGGGGCTACGGAACTCAGGCACTCCAGCGACCACTCCCCCGCCCAGCTCCTGGGGTTCGGCTCTGCCCTCCTGGACAATGTAGACCCCAACCCTGAGAACTTCGTGGGGGCTGGAATCATCCAGACAAAAGCCCTGCAGGTGGGCTGTCTGCTCCGGCTGGAGCCCAACGCCCAGGCTCAGGTGAGTGTTGCCGCAGAAGTGTTGAGGGAGGGACCCTGGACCCACCTGTCACCTCTGCTTTGGTGCATTCTTCCTCACTCTGTCCCTGTCTGCCTTGCCTGTGTCCTTCCCACCTTTCTTGTCTTCTTACATCTTCCATCCTTTACTTCCTCTGTCTTACATTGCCTTCTGCTTTGTCTTCTTTCCCTTGTATCCCCCTCTCCCCGGCCCCTCCCCTCTTCTGTGGCTGCCCTGTCCCCTGAGTCCCACCCACCCCCCACAGATGTACCGGCTGACCCTGCGCACCAGCAAGGAGCCTGTCTCCCGTCACTTGTGTGAGCTGCTGGCCCAGCAGTTCTAAGGCCTGGACCCTGCCCTGGGGACATGGTTGGCACCAGGCAGCTCCTAGGACTGAGGCAGCTTTGGTGGATGGGGCAGTGAGGGGACCACCACTGGTGACAGGGAAGACGCCAGGGGTGGGGGGATGCCTGGGGCCTTCCTCCAGCCTTTTGTATTTTTATTTTTGTTCATCTGCTGCTGTTTACATTCTGGGGGGTAAGGGGGAGCCCCTTCCTCCCTGTCCCCCCTAAGCACAGAGGGGAGAGGGGCCAGGGAAGTGGGTGCCTTCTCCCCTCCTCCCACCCCGTTGTAGCCCCTCCTGCCCCCTCCCCGTCTAGGGGCTGTGTATTATTGTGAGCGAATAAACAGAGAGATGCTAACAGCCCTTTGTCTGGGTCCTCGGAGGCTCCTAGGTGGTCACAGAAGTGGCGTGAGGGCATGTAGAGTGTGGGTGGCCAGGCCTCGCAGCCCATAGGTGGGGCTCTGAGGAGACAGCAGCAGCAGCAGCTGCCGAGGCCCCAGCTGCAGTGCCACCACTTGCCACCCTGTGCCAGGCCCCAACACAAGGTAGCAAGCTCTTGGCAGCTGGGCCCGGTGACCCTCATCCTCCGGCTTCTTGGGTGGCCCTGGCTCTGGAGAAAGAACAGAGAGGGCTGCAGTGACCAGTGGAGCGTGACAAGTAGCACACTAAACCCTGGAAGCCACACCCCATCCTGGGCCTAAATTCTCAATCTTTGGGGTTTCGGCAGACTTTGGAGGCTTCAGACTTTCACCTTCTCCCCATGCATTGTGGTCCTTGTTTTCCTGGGAATCCTGTGTGGCCCAGGCCATTCTCTGAACAACCTAGCTTGCAACATTCAAGTGACACCATGTGCCAAACCCTAGGCTGTGCGGCGGGAACTGAAGCAACCCTTCTGGGGACCCCACTCCACCCCCCAACATGGGCAAGGGTCACACAGCTCAGAAGGGTGTGGCCTTCACCAGTGTGCTACATTCATTGGGCTCTTCTGGTCCTGTCCTTTGGGGATTAGTGGGTTCTGCAACACTTTCCTCCTGACATGGAATCTGTAGAGTACACTCCCTACTCCCCAGCCTCCGGGCTATCGGGAGTAGGGCAGGGTGGTGCCTTTGTGGACAGAGAGCTCCTGCTCCACTGCCAGGGTTTGAATCCTGGCTCTGCCATTTACTAGCCGAGCCTCAGTCTCCTGTTGTGTGGTGTGGGAAAGACTAAGTGACAGGAGAATCCTCACCAGGAGGGCAAATGAGTCCTAATGTGTAAAAGGCCAAGCAGGGCAAGCAAAGGTGCTCTGGTGGCGCATGTCTGTAATCCCAGCACTTGGGAGGCCGAGGCAGGAGGACTGCTGTGAGTTCAAGGCCAGGCTGAGTTACAGAACAAGACTCTGTCTCAAAAAAACAAAAACAAAAGCACATGCAAGAGAAGACGCCTCAGCGTTAACTATTACTGCTAGGATTATAAAGGTCTGGAGCCCAGTAACAATGCTTTGCGACCCAGGACTCAAGTGTCCCTGTTTGTGAGCCGGATACCGTGCCTGCCACCGACCTGGTGGGAAGTGCGTGGTGGCGACCAGGGTGTAGAAGTTGCGGAGGAGGCGCCGGCGCTGTGCTGGGGCAGGTTCTAGAGAGGAAAAGAGGGTCTCGGGCGGGTTCTCCCTGGCCCACAGCCCTCCCGTCCCCGCCCCTCAGTCACCTTTATCCCCTGAGGGTTGCACGGTGAAGAGGCAGCGCTTCAGTTCCAGATTCAGGAGCAGCAGCCTGTGGGGCAGAGCGTGTCACGGCCCGGGAAGAGGGGTGAGGACTGCCAGCCCACTCCCCGCACGAGCCCTACCCGAGGATGTCCGCGTGCAGGGGGAAGCCGTCGGGCAGCGCTCGGGGCCCCAGCGGCAGGCAGGCCCTCAGTGGGTCCAGCAGGGGCTGCCACCAGCGCTCCAGAAGCTGTGGGCGTGTCGATGTGGGGGGGGGCGGTCATCGGGAGGCGGGGCCGGTGAGGCACCAATGGGAGGACAGGACCGAGTGGGGGGGTGGGGCCTATGGGAAGGGGCGGCCCAGGGAAACGGCATACAGGAGGCGTGTGCGAGCTGGTGTAAAGGGGATTGGCGCGCGCTCCGGGGGCGGGGCCTACGGGAAGAATCGCTCGCAGGGTCGGGCGTTGACAGGCGCGCGCCCGTAGAGGTGTTATCAGGCGGCACGCGGGACATCCGGATTCACCTGCGTATCCAGCTGGCTGAGGGGCGGGCACGGCCCGCAGAGCAGACACAGCTCCAGGCTTGGCAGCAGCGTCAGGGTCAGGAGCCTGTGGGGGACCTGAAGCGGGGCACAAGGTGGGGATGAGCAGTCGGCCCCTTCCCTTCGCGACTGGACCTGGAGCCAGGCCGCCCCCGGCCCTGCCCCTCCGGCCCCTCCCACTCACCGTGGGGCTCCCGTGCGGTAGGTACACCGGGTAATCGCGAGCGGCCTGCGGTGGCAGAGACCCCACCAGCCATGGAAGCAGCACGGCCTCGGGCATCGCCAGCCGCCACCAGCCCTCAGTCGCTGCCACCACCCGGCCTGACACCACCAGACTGACGAAGGCCGTCCCAGTGGCCTCAGCGAACCCAGAGAGAGCTTCCTGGAAAGGCAAGCGGACAGGGAGTCAGAAGACAAGAAAGGGGTGGTAGTGACTCCAGGTGGGTGTGGAGGGGAAGGAGACGCAGGGAGCCCAGAGCATGCTGAGTAGCCAAACTCGCGTGTCACACCCTCTTAACCTGAGTTCCTTCGCTGTCACTGCGGTCACAGTCCCCAACTCACTGTGCTGTGTAATTAAACTACCAGCCTGACCTATGCACACTGAAGACAGTAATTTTAACAGCAGCAGCTATGGCTTATTGAAAGGTCACTGTGCCAGGTAAGCAGCTCAGAGATGCCATGTCCCTGGTGGGCACTCAGGAGCAGTGTTGAAGGAGAAGTAGATGAAGATTTACAAATCAAAGGAGAAGTGTGCTCCACAGCTGGGAAGTTGGAAACCCTTGGGCTTTGTGAGGCCTGGGAGGCAGGTGGGAAGGTAGTTTGTGGATTTTGCAACAGCCTTGCAACACCAGGTGCCAGATTCTACAGGCTCTGGAAACAGGGCCGGGGGCTGGAGGCTTGTCCTAAGGGAGGTGGAAGCCACAGGATTGAGCAGGGGAGGAGCAGGCCTAGCTCAGGGCACAGGAGGATTCTCAGGACTAAGGAGAGGCCAGACTGGAAGCCAAGAGGATAGATAGGAGATTGGAATAGTGGTCCAGGGGGAAAAGAATGAGGACTGTGCCAGAGCCATGGGGACACATTTACAAGTTTTCATAGCTTCCCCAGTACCTGCAGGAGCGACCCTTCTGGAGGAATCACACAGTCCACACACTGGGTTAGGTCCCCAATGAGCTCTGGATCCCCCAGGAAGCTGTCAATGAGGCAATAACTGGCCTGGTAGAGGGAGAGAGGAAGAGGCTAGGACTAGGAGGGCCCCACATCTGCTGCCTCCTCTGGCAATGCTGCGCTTCCAGGGTCAGACAAGCAGGTTGCCCCCAGGAACCTGGGGTCATAGGATGGCAGTGCCTCAGTATCCGGATTTCCCATCCCAGTGTTCTACAGCCTCACCCTCAAATCCTTCTTCAGTCTCTCTATGTTGCGGATATTTGTCAATTCTTCAAGTCCTACAAGAAGAACCTAGAAGAACCACACAGGAGAGTAAGGGTCCCTGACAATGGTTTTTTGTTTGTTTGTTTTGGTGCTGGGGATCAAACTCAGGGCCTTGCGCTTGCCAGGCAAGTACTCTACCACTGAGCTAAATCCCCAACCCCACAATTGGTTCTAATAGAGCAGAGGATGATACCTAAACTGGGTCTAAGGGAGGAGAGGTGCTTTGACTGAGACCAGGATTCCCGAGTGCTAAGGGAAGGAGGATGATGAAAGCTCAGATCTCTGGGTTTGGGAGAAAAGAGTACTGAGGGGTCTCACCATAGCCCCAAATACCATCTGCAGTAGTCGCTCCAGCCTCAGCTCCGAGGTGCCCTCCTCTGATGACAGAACAATGAGGGTGATGCTGTGGGGACAGAAGAGGAGAAGGAAGGGCAGTGGGTAAAGCCGAAACCACCCATTGATCCAGAATCTAAGCTGTGTCTTCCCTCAGCCCAACCGGCCTCTCCTACAGAGGAAATCAAGGATCAGAGAGGGTCACTCTCTTATCAAAGATCCCACAGGCAAACGAACAGTTGGAAGGTCTCCAGGTCATCTTCAACAGGGGTTATCACCCAGGCTCTGTCCCCACCCCAAGCTTCTGCCTAGAGACCTGTCATGGAAGCTTTTCCACACCACAGTTGTGTTCTCTGTTCTCGCAGAGCTCAGCTGCACCTCCAGATTCTGGCCGAACATGTGGACTCCATTGAGGGAGCCGATGACAGAGAATGGGAGCTGGAGAAGAGTTAGGGGCATTAGACAGAGGCACCTCATTACCCCCCACCTTGAGATCCAAGTGTCCGAGCTCCCAGCCTCTTTCCACATCCCCTGGCAGCTCCCTGCGGGGAACCAGCGGACACAGCTAGGTGTGTGCCCTTTAGATGTCTAAACTCAAAGGAGAAACCACCCCCTCCCCGCCCTTATTCACTTACAGACCTGGAGTGCAAGCGCCCTAATCCCTTTCAATTTGGATCCAGGCGTCTAAGCCCCACCTGCTGACGGGCTGGGGCACCGCCTCGGCTGCTCCTGCAGAACAGGGGGACCCCGCTGGAGGCCGCGAGGCACAGCAGATGAACGGTGCCCTCTGTCCCCTCCTCTCCCATTTGGACAACTCCCCGCGCAGTCTCCCTCTGGGGAATGTCAGTGCCGGGCTAGGAGCTGGCCGGCAATCACATCACAGTAAATCAGTGTCCTCCGGTGCCGCCCGAGTGTAAGGTAGGGAGCTAACTGGAATGTGACTAAATTCCCGCCTTCTTCATCCAACTCAAACAGACCCTCAAATCTTGTTCACTTCCGCCCCATCCGGAAGTCATCATACCCCTAACAAAGATGGTGAGTAATCGTACATGCAAAACTACATAGTTTCTCTCTGACATTAGTTTGACTTCATTGATTTAACGAGAAGAATGAAGACTGATTTGAAGATGGTGATAGTCTAGTCAACGCCCCAAGGCGTTGTCTAGTCACCATCCTGTGGGATATAATAATTTACGTTCTAAATGGAAAAATTGTGCCCCGATCAAAGATGGCGACGATGCCAAGGCATTGCCTAGCAACCACCTTCTGTCGGGATTTCCATTTCTTACTAGTAAACAGGCGCCCTATTCAAAGATGGCGACAGTGTAGGGCGTTACCTAGCAACTGCCGTTCAATTGAACTTCCATTCTGAATTTGTTATGCCCTGCTCAAAAATGGCCACACATCCAAGTCCGAGCACTTTCTCTACTATCTCCCCCTCACTTTAGAAAGTGGTTTGTTCCGGCGAGCATTGCCTAGTAACCACCAAATAAGATGGCTATTTTTGTTACAAAAAGAAAAAAAAAATCCTTTGCTTTTCAGAATCATAAAAATTATTTTTGTAATGACTTTATACCCGATATTTTATCATATACAGTAAAATAAAATATTTCCAAACTCCCTAAAACAAAGATTATTTAACAAAATATACGTAACGTGTTTTTACAAATATGATCTTTGTACTAACTTTTCAGTTTATTTCACCAAAATATGTAAGTCTACTTCACTTTTTTTGTTTTTGGTGCCAGGGATCGAACTCAGGGCCTTATGCTTGGAAGGCAAGCACTCTAACCACTGAGCTAAATCCCCAGCCACCTTCACTTTTTTTTTTTAACTTCACTTTTTTATGTCTCTTCGCAATCAATTTTTTGAGGGGGATGTTGGGGATTGAACTCAGGGTCTTGCACTTCGCTAGGCAAGCACTCTGCCACTGAGCGAAATCCTCAACCCCTGCAATCAATTTTATAGATGTAACAAATTAATTTGAACAGTAACGTATTGACGTGTTAAATTCCTGTGTGTAAAGTGATACAGTAAATCTTCATTGAGTTAGCAAGTATCTAGTTTCTTTGTGTGTATGTGTAAGAACAGTTGCTCTCATTTATCCAAGCATATTTGCAAAGTTTAAATAACAATTTTAAAAACAAACACCACGCCCTGAGTTCGATTCCCCAGCACCAAAAAAAAAATAAAAATAAAAATAAAAAATAAAAACAAACACCTTTTATTCCTCCCCTTTTTGTGGTACTGCAGACTGAATCTAGGGAACGCTAAGCTACATCACCAGTTTTTTGTTTTGTTTTGTTTTTTTTGGTGCTGGGGGTTGAACCCTGAGGCTTGTGGTAGGTAAGTGCTTTACCACTGAGTTAAATCCCCAACCCCCTCTTTTTAAATTTTAAGACAAATTTTTGCTACCTCACACAGGCTGGCATCAAACTTTTAATCCTCCTGCCTCAGTCCCCCTAGTAGTTTGAGTTACAGGCATTCATCACTACACCTGACTAAAAACATGTTGGGTTTTTTTTTTTTTCACACATCAGATGAGTAATGTGCTGACCTTGTAACAAGGACTGGGAGGCACATCTCATGCATAAGCATGAAAATCCTAGAGAAAAAAATTAAAAAATAATATTTAGGGGTTGGGGATTTAGCTCACTGGTAGAGCACTTGCCTAGCAAGCACAAGGCCCTGAGTTCAATCCCCAATACCCCCCAAAATAATAATAATACTTTTTAAAGTAAAATAGAGGGCTGGGGATTTAGCTCAGTGCTTAGAGTGTTTGCCTCGCAAGCATGAGGCCTTGAGTTCGATTCCCGGTACCAAAAAAAAAAAAAAAATCATCAAACAAATAAAGTAAAATAGAAATTTCTCCCCATACACCCAGGAGGTTTTTGTGTTTTTCTTTTCAGAGACAGGGGCTTGCTAGGTAGTTCAGGAGGCTGGCCTTGAACTGACCTCCATCCTCCCTTCCTCAGCCTCCAGAGTTGTAGGATCATGGGTGTGTGCCAACGTGCCCAGCTGTTGTTATTTTTTGAGACAAGGTCTCGCTATGTAGTTCAGGCTGGCCTTGAACTTGCTGTGCTGCCCATGTTGGCCTCAAAATCACAGTGATCCTCCTCCCTTAGCCTTCTGAGTGCTGCGATTACAGGCATGCACCACCACACCCAGTTTAGGTCTAGAAATTTTAACTACTAATAAATTTGGATCTGGGACTGGGGATTTAGCTCAGTGGTTAGAGTGTTTGCCTTGTGAGCACAAGGCCCTGAGTTCAATCCCCAACACCAAAAAAAAAAAAAAAAAAAAATTTGGATCTATTTCTGTCCTCTTTTCGTATATCTTGTTCACCTGCCTTTTGAGACAGGTCTCTGTCTTTGAGACAGGTCACTAACTTTCTCAGGCAGGGACCTTGCATTCATAATCCTCCTGCCTCATCCTCCCAGAGTGCTGGGAATAGGCCTGCACTACCATAATCAGCTTGAATACAATGCTTATAATTACATATATGTTTACAATCCATTTTGCCATTCTTTTTCCAATTTGAAAATCATCCCTCTTCCTTCTTGAAGCAGAATTTTATTTTATTTTATTTTTGGGTGCTGGGGATCAAACTCAGGGCCTTGTGCTTCCTAGGCAAGTGCTCTACCACTTGAGCTAAATCCCCAACTCCCCCCTTTTTTTCCCAGAATTTTAAATTTTCCTATTCCCTAAATACAAGTCTTTTGGAGTTGAACTCTAACATTTATATTGTCTAAAGTGACTTTGTGTCACCCTCCTTTATTTTTTTTTCTTTTTTTTTTTTTGGTGCTGGGGATGGAACTCAGGGCCTTGTGCTTGTGAGGCAAGCACTCTAACTGCTGAGCTAAATCCCCAGCCCTTCACCCGCCTTATTGCATAATTCTCTGATGGTAGTTTTTTCCAAAGCACTGCACGTATTTTTCTACCATCTCCAGTTTTGCTGTTAAGAAATCAGTGCCGGGCTGGGGATTTAGCTCAGCGGTTAGAGTGTTTGCCTTGCAAGCACAAGGCCCTGAGTTCCATCCCCAGCACCAAAAAAAAAAAAAAAAAAGAAATCAGTGTTGTCAGGTATGGTGATGCACACCTGTAACCCCAGCTCTCAGGAAGCTGAGGCAGGAGAATTGCCATGAATTTAAGGCTGGCCTGGGCTACACAGTGAGTTCAAGGGCAGGCTGAACTACATAGCAAGACTCTGTCTCAAAACAAACAAACAAACAAAAAAACAAACAAAAAAAACTCCAATAAAATTTAAAAATGAAGGTGGACTGAGGATGGAGCTAATTGGTAGACCGCTTGCCTAACATGTGTCAGACTCTCAGGGTCTCACTATGCAGTTTAGGCTGGCCTCGAACTTGTGGTGATCCTCCTGCCTCAGCCTCCTAAATGCTGAGGTCTCAGGCATGTGCCACCACACCCAGCTGTGTCAGATTCTGGATTCAATCCCTAATTAAAAAAAAAAATAGAAAGAAAACCAATGGTATAGCAATTTGTGTGTGTCATCCTAACTAATCTTGGAAAGAGTAATTGTCCATGAAGGTAAATTTGGGTGAAATCAGCAGGTTTAGGTATTTTTCAGTAGAAGTGGACATAAGAATAACTTGCTCCAATACAGCTGAGGAATTTCTCTTTTCTTTTTTGGAGGGGTGGTGCTGGGGATTGAACTCAGGGCTTTGCACTTGCTAGGCAAGCGTTCTACCACTGAGCTAAATTCTCAACTCCTTTCTTCTTTTGGTCCTCCTTTTCTCCTTCCCATTTTCCATACTAGGGATTGAACTCAGGTTTGCCAATACCACTGAGCTACATTTCCAGACCTTTTTTGAGATGGGGTCTTGATAATTTGTCCAGATTGGCTTTGAACCTGTAATCCTAGCTCAACCTCTAGAGTAGCTGGGATTACAAGTGTGCATCACTGTGCCAGGCTCACTGGGCTTTCTGTTACTACTTATCAATTGGTGAAGATGATCAGTTTTCAAATATTGCCCATTTAAAGTTTTTAAAGTATTTTATTTTTTTGGTGCTGGGGATCAAACTCAGGGCCTTGTGCTTGCAAGGCAAACACTCTAACCACTGAGCTAAATCCCCAGCCCTTTTTGGGTTTTTTTGAGACAGAGGCTCACTATGCAGTTCAGGCTGACCCAGGCCCAGGCCAGCCTGGAACTCATGTTGACCCTCCTGCCTCAGCCTCCCGAGTACTGGGATTAGGAGCATGTGCCAGTATGGCAGGCTCATGACATTATTTTTTTAAAGCTTTTTTTTTTTTTTTAAACCCTGTGTGTGTGTTCGTGACTGGGTCTATAGTAGAGTCTGTTTTCATTGCTATTTTTACTTTTTTCCGTTTTTTTTCCCTTGGGGGGTGCTGGGGATAGAACTCAGAGCCTTGAACTTGCTAGGCAAGCAGTCTACCACTTGAGTTAAATCCCCCCACCCAGACAGTTTTCTTTTGTATTTTATTTTATTTATTAGGTTTTCTTTTTTTAAAAGTGCTTTTATATTACTAAAAAATATCTTTTTTGAGACAAGGTCTTGCCAGGCTGGCCTAGAAACTCACTACGCAACGGAGGCTGACCTCAAACTTGCAGTATCCTTCTGATGTAGGAGGGCAAGGGGGTTTTTCCAGGTTCTTTATTCGTACAGGCAATAAATTGCAGGAGGGAATTTTAGGGCATTAAGGCGATTTATTTAAGTAGCAAAAGGGAGAGTGGTTTTACCAGGTAGGTGAATGAAATAACTGGCCGCTGCCGCAGTTCGGGATCTGAAAAGGAGTGGGAGGCTAGGGAGCTAAAGACAGAGGATGGGTTTGGGAGCAGGGGGTAATGGGGTAAGAGAGCGAGACAGAGAGAGATCATGGTGCCATTCACATCTATCTGGATTCTGTTTGTGAGAGTTTCCCTGATCCTGTGAGAAGAGGGGGGATTGGAATTTCGCGCCCCAGGCTGACGTCAGTTGAAAACCGCTCCCCTAGGTCTCGTCCATCTTCCCAGCCAGGTCAAGCCACACCCTATTCCTACCTCACTTCTGCCTCAGCGACCCGAGTGCCAGGATTATAGGCGTGCACCACCATGCCTGACTTTATATATATAGTAAATTTGCTCCACACATATGTTACAAACATTTAAAAAAATTTTTCCTGTTATTGTACATTTTTAAGCTTGGTTTATGTGGTCTTTGGCAAATGAAGATTTTATGTTTTGTGGCTTTGTGGTAGCTGATCACTATGCAGTTTCCAGGATTACACAATGTATTTCTCTTCCCTTCCATAGTTTTAGGGTTTCTTTTGTTTTTGAGACAAGGCCTCGCTATGTTCAGGCTGGCCTTGAACTCACTATGTAGCCCAGGCTGGCCTCCAACTCTCGGGGATTCTCCTGCCTCAGCCTCCTGAGTGCTGGGATTACAGGCGTGCGCCATCACGCCTGGCAGTTTTAGGGTTTAATTTATGATAGTAACTTTTTTGTTATTAACATTTTTAACCCACCTGGAATATATTTATTTATTTTTCCCTGGGTGCTGGGGATCGAACTCAGGGCCTGTGTGCTTGCTAGGCAAGCTCTCTACCACTTGAGCTAAATCTCCGGCCCCCCTGGAATGTATTTATTTTAAGGGCCAGTTTCTGGCTTCTCGCCCAGAAAACAAAGATCAGGTGTTTTCTAGCAGACTCCACTTAGGTTGGAGTTCAACTTCTTCACTCTGGGAGACAGCTGCATTCTTCCAAGTTGAGCGCAACCTCAGAACGTTGCTAGCAACCTCGTTTCAGACCACGCGATCGGCGTCTCCACAAGTCCCTTCCCCAGTCTCCCGAGCCAAAAAGAACAGAGCCTCCAATTTAACCTCTCTGTTGGAAAACAAGGGCCGCGTACGCGTTGCGTAGCAACTAGGTCACCCTCCCTCCCCCTTTGAAGCCGGAGTCCTAATAAGCGCCCCGCTTAAAGATGGCGGGCGAACGTGTTTCCTTCTATTTTATGTTGTTCTAGGCAGTTTTCACAATAGTTCAGTATTCCCCACGAGATCTTTGGAAGGGCTCACTATGCCTTACGTGATTCTTCGCGCCGCAGACCGGAACGAGGACGGAAAGAGCCGAAACCCGCGCCAAGCGCCACGCACAAACGTGGCCGCCGTCGCGTCCGCGGCGCCCCGCAGACATCCGGCCCGGGTGCGCGCGCACGCCCGGCGCACTTCCGCTCGTCCTGCGGGCGCTGTGACGGCGGTGGCGGCTCCCGCTCGGGGCATGGTCCCCGGCTCAGAGGGCCCGGCGCGGGCCGGGGGCCTGGTGGCCGATGTGGTGTTTGTGATCGAGGGCACAGCCAATCTGGGCCCCTACTTCGAGGGGCTGCGGAAGCACTACCTGCTCCCGGCCATCGAGTGAGTGAGGCCCCGCGGGGCACCCCGCCCTCCGTTTAGTTGTCCATAGCGTGTGTCTGACCCCCTTTCCGCCTCCGTCCTCGCAGGTATTTCAATGGTGGTCCTCCTGCGGAGACGGACTTCGGGGGAGACGTGAGTCTGTGACCCTGGGTCTGAGGGAGGAGGGCTAGGGGCCAGGATCCCGGGGTCTGAGGGAGGAGGCTGGGGGCGGGCCCGGACCCCCGGGTCTGAGGGAGGAGGCGGGCCCGGACGCCCAGGTCGAAGGAGGAGGCGGGCCCGGAAACCCTCCCCCCCCGACCTGTGGGAGGAGGCTGGGTCCCACGTCCCAGGTGGATGGAAGAAGCTGTGAGGTATTCTGATTCTTAAAGAACAGGAAACTGGGAGTCCCAGTTCCTTTCCTAAGGGAAGAAGTTCATGTCATTGATTAACAATTCCTCTGCCTTCTCACCCAGTATGGCGGTACCCAGTACAGCCTTGTGGTGTTCAACACAGTGGACTGCGCCCCGGAGTCCTACGTACAATGTCACGCTCCCACCAGCAGCGCCTATGAGTTTGTCACCTGGCTTGATGGCATTAAGTGAGCTTTTCCCCCTCACTTTGGCGGGTTGGGGGACCTTATGAGGGACTGTGAGACTGATGGCTTGGGCTTGAGCTGCAGGAGCAGTTTTCTTACCCTGTGTGGTTGAAGAGACTGTGAGGGCGATTGTGGTCTTAATTTTGTTGTATTTGGTGCTGGGGATCGAACTGAGGGCCTTGCGCTTGGGAGGCAAGCACTCTAAACACTGAGCTAAATCCCCTGGCCCCACGATTGTGGTTTTTCTTCCTAAGTCCCTTGTGGTTGGTTCTGTGCACTCAGCATGTTGCCATCTGTTTGTGGAATGGAGACAACTTCCTGTTGGGGAGACTTTGTTGGGCTCCAGCAGCTGCTTTGTGTTCTGCATGTGCTTCTCCACTTCTGTTCCTCCTGCCGGTCATCCTGTCCTCTTTCAGATGGGGACTTCACACCTGAATGCGGAGGGTGGTGCTAGGCGGGGAGAGACCCCTCTGTGATTTGGGTTAGAGTTTGATATTTGACACCACAGCCTCAAGTCAGCAGCTGGGCTCAGATCGCAGTTATTTGCCAACTGAACTCTCAAGCCCAGGAGTCCTGGCTCCTGTGTGTCTACTGTAGTTCCTTCCTCAAGTGAGGCTGTTAGTAGTATCGTTTGTTTTGTGTTTTTTGGGGGTGATGCTGGGGATCAAACTCAGGCCTTGCACTTGCTAGACAAGTGCTCTACCACTTGAGCTAAATCCCCAACCTCTGCATTTTGTATTTTGAGTCAGGGTCTTTCTGTGTAGCCCAGGGTGGCCTTGGACTCACGATGATCCTTCGGTCTCAGCCTCCTGAGTGCTGGGATTACAGACATGCGCTACCACTCCTGCCTGCGTTAGTAGTATTAAATTAGTTATCTATGCTGCATAACACGTTACCCCAAATTAGTGAATTTAGGAGTGGTGAAGCTGGATGGTTCAGCTCAGGATCTGTGTGCCTGCAGTCATCAAGGGCTGGGCAGGCTGGCTGGGGCTGGAGGAACCACTTCTCCTCTGCCTGTGGGCTGGAGATTGACATTCTTCACTGACTACTGGCTTTTCTGAGTGACTGATCTGATACTGAGCAAGAGGAAGCCACCAGGCCCATGGGTGATCGCGTGTCAGAAGTCACATACTATCGTATCTGTCATGCTCTGTTTGGTGTAGGAGTCTGCCCTGTTTTGAGTGGGAGGGACCATACCCTGTGTGAAATCTAGGAGGCGGGGTTGTTGGGACCATTGTGGGGCAGACTACCATGGGCTCATGGGATGTTTCGACAGTGAAATGAGGTGAAGATTGTATTTTAGACGGTGCTTGGCACATAAGAAGTATGACATTAGCATTTTTCATCATTTCATGCCTCTGTTTCATGGTTTGCAAATGGGCAATTGAAACATGGATCTCGTTATGGGAAGAGTCACAGGAGGGGGTGTTTGTACTGTGTGGTGGCACACAGGGTCTAGCTGTGATCAGGGTTTGTTAAAAAGCAGCATTAAAAAAAAAAAGCAGCAGTGATCGGTGGCTGTTCTAACCTTTACAAGGCACATGGGTCCTGAGTGCTTGCTGTTTTCTGGGTATATATGGAACGATGGAAAACTGACACCTAAGTTTCCCTTTGTTGCTCCCTCTCTGTCTTGGCATTGTTTTATTGGTGATCGAAATGGGGTCTTGCTATATTGCCCAGGCTGGTCCCAAGCTCCACCATGCCCAGCTTGCTGCAGTTTTTGTTTTCTTGTGGAGCTGGGAATTAACCTAGAGCCTCTCCCTTGTGAGATGCGTGCTTTACCCCTGGGCTACATTCCCAGCCTTTGTAAGATTTTTTTTTTCTTTTTTTGCCATATTGGGGATTGAACCTAGATTCTGTCACTTGAGCCACATTCCTAGCCCTTTTAATTTTTTTCATTGTGAGACAAGGTCTTGCTTAGTTGTTAGAGTTGGGCTCAAACTTGCAGTCCTCCTGCCTCAGTCTCCCAGTATAGACTGGATTATGGGTGTGTACCTCCAGGCCAGGCCCAGCTTTTTCTACCCACTACGTGCCAGTTGCATATCCCAAAAGGCATGACAGCCAGAAATGTCTCAGGACATTATCAGCTGTCCCCTGGGGAACAAAATTTACCGTCTGATACCCGCTGGTTTAGATTGTTTTAAGAATGGACAACATTAAACCCAACATTAAACAGGCTTCTTGAGGCTTGATCCAAGTCTGATTCCCCTCAAGTCCTTAGCACTCCTCGTACCAGCACAGGGCTAGGGACAAAAGGCCTCAGGAAAACCGTTGAGTAAGCAAATGAGTGTCCAGAATGCCCTTTGGAGTGGTTACTCTGGTAAACTCCTACATTACCTTTATTATCCCAACTCACATGTCTTCCCGTCCGAGAAATCGTCCTTGATTTTAGCAGTCAGCCACTTGCTCCCTCCCACTTCTGTGTTCCTGTCACAGCCCCACACCTCCAGACTGTTTGTGTCCAGGTCCTGGGTATTTTCTCCTGCTGTTCGTTTCCAGCTGGTTCTCGGGACTCAAAGGCCTAGGAGACCTTGCCTGGGTAAACAAATACGTAGAAGGTGCAAGGAATATAATTACCAAGAGGCTGAACCTTCTACTCATGTTGAATGCTAGGAAAAGCAATTAAACTCCTTTATTAGAAAATTCTGCTGGGCATGGTGGTGCACACCTGTGATCCCAGGAGGCTGGAACAGGAGGATTGCCATGAGTTCAAGGCCAGCCGGAACTGCATAGTAAGACCCTGTCTCAAAAAACCAAAGGAAAAAGAAAAAAGAAAATTCTGCTAGAACCCAGCATGATGGGGCACACCTATAATCCTGGCATTCTGGGAGGAGGCTGAGGCAGAAGGATTGAGAGTTTGAACATTCTTGAACAATTTAGTGGTTTAGCAAGACCCTGTCTCAGAATAAAAAATAAAAAGAGCTGGGTGTATAGTTCAGTGGTGGAGTGTCCCTCGGTTCAATCCCCAGCATGACAAAGTTTAAAAAAAAAAAAGGGTAATTCCAAGCACAGTGGAAAGAGGGGGCTGCTTCCAAACACCTTAATCCTGTGTCCACTCCACCACTTAACTCAGAATTTTCTGTACCTGGAGCCACACAAAAGCAAGCTTGTTCTCACTGTGGAATTCTTCAGATAAGCTGATAAACTTTATCAGCCATTATTTAACATTGCCTGAGGTCACTGTTTTGATCTAGTCCTGTGCAATCCTGTCAGGTGTCTGACATTCCAGGGTCTATAGCAGGGACTGACTGTGGGCAAGCAGGCATGGTTCACGCTGAGGGAAATCTTATCTTCTCCTGAGAGGGTTCATACTTAAGGAAGGAGGCATGCAGTGTGCTTTCTTTCTGTTGAAATGTCCTCTCTTTGGACTTCGGGAAGACTGATTTCTGCATTTCGTTTCTTAGCAGCCAGCAACCTAGAATCAGAAAGAGTAGAGGTAGAAGGAAAATAGACTTGAGTGTCTTCCCCACAGCATTACAGCAGTTCATTTGTTTGTTTGTTCATTCAACATAAATTGGTGGCACAAATGTCACCAAGGGATTGTCAGTGGGCATGAGACAGCCAAGGTCTGGCCGTTGTGATGCTGTGTTTGCGTGGGTGCTGGGCTGGCACACAGGCAGCTGTTATGTCCAGGGGCATTCAGACCCTGCTCCTCTGGCGTGTGGTAATGGGTAGGATACTTGGGGACAAGTTCCAGGGCGAGCCAAGTTCTAAGAGTCATTGCCCCCATCACCCAGGGGACTTTTTTTTTAATTTTTAATTTTTTTTTTTTTTTTACACTTCAGTGGATTGAACCAAGGGCCTCAGGTGTGTTAGGCAAGTGCTCCCACTGAGCTATATCCTCAGCCTTTATGATAACTCTTAGTCCCAGGTAAACTCAAACATAAAGAAAGAATGGAGCTGGGGGCATAGCTTGGTGGTAGTGTGTTTGCATAGCGTACCCAAGGTCCTGGTTTGATCCCCAGCGCTGTAACAAACAAAATTAAATAAAGAGACAGAGATTTATCATAAACTTGTTATTTAAGCCATGTTTTACAACTGGACATATTTTAGTTCTGCTCCTCATTTTCAGATTTCTCTTACCTGTTTTTTTGTTTTTTGGGGGTTTTTTTGGTGCTGGGGATTGAACTCTGGGCCTTGTGCTTGTGAGACAAGCGCTTTACCGCTTGAGCTAAATCCTCAGCTCTCTTATCTGTTTGACAGTATGTGTTACATGCCTTTTTCGTAGCTGGTAGCATAATTTACAATAGAGTTTGGTAAGAAAAAAGCAAGCTTTAAGGTCTCATAGTGGGCAGTCTGTCACACTTTCCCTCCTAAGTTTTCCTTTTTCTAATTTGCTATATTGGGCATTGAATCCAGGCTAGACAAGTACTCTTAACACTGAGCTACATCCCCAGCCCATTTTTAATTTTTAAAATTTTGAGATAGTCTTGATAAATTGCTCAGGCTGGTTTTGAACTTGTGATCCTACTGCTTCATCCCACTGAATAGCTGGGATTATAGGCTTGTACCAGTCTGCTTTTTTTTTTTTTTAAAAGACAGGCTCTTAACTGTGTAGTTCAGGCTGGTCTTGAATTAAATGTAGTCCAGACCGGCCTCCCAAATTGCAGCAATCTTCCTGGGATGCAGAAGTGTGCTACTATGCCTGGCAAAAGTAATTGTTTTAAAAGTGTTTAATTCGGTGGCCTTTACTATGTTGACAGTATTGTGCAACTGCCTTCTTGGTTTCACTCCAAAACATTTTCATCTTTCCAAAAGACAACATAAAAGAAGCACACCGCATGCCTCCTTCCTCAAGTATGAACCCTCTCAGGAGAAGATAAGATTTCCCAAGCCAGGTGTGGTGATCCCAGCCCTCAGGAGGCTGAGGCAGGAGGATCACTGAGTTCAAGGCCAGCCTGGACTACATAGTGAGCTCAAAGGCAGCTTGCACAACATAGCAAGACTCTTGTCTCAGAACACACAAAGAAAAAAAAGGAGACACTTAGAGGCAAGAGGCAAGTGTTTCCTGTCACTCCAGGTCCAGGCAGGGTACTTGGCTTGAGTCTCAGAAAAACCTGAGAAAGTTGGGGTTTGATTTCTCCCATAGCAGGAGGCCGGACAGCATGTTGGGTCTAGGGTAGATTTATTCAGTGGAGTCTACCTACCTCTGTGGCTTTAAAAGTTCCTGGGAGAACAGTCTTGCATCAAGAAGAAGGAGGGCCAGGGACCAGTGCTGTGGGGTAGGGGGTCCGGGAGCTGCAGTGCTGAGTGGGACTGGAAGGAAGTCAGCCTGGGGACTCTGGCAGGGAGAGGAGGGCCCAGCCAGCTCAGCTTTCTCTCTCCAGAGCTGTCAGTGTGTGGCAGGCAGTGCCCTAGGCCTTGTGGCCTGGGGTACATTGTAGAGAGGGCTTAGGGGGTTTGGACTCCCTTGCTGAGGGCTGCACAGTCCAGGTGGAGCTAGGAAGCGGGCAGCCGCGGTGTCAGGCGACTGGTGGTGAGATTCAGGCAGGCTTCCTGGAGAACAACATCATGCTGGGCTGTGACATAGGACAGATCAGTTGGGTTTCTGACTAGGCCAGAATGGGACTGTGATCTGGGGGAAGCGTGTGCAGAGACCTGGGGGTAAGTCGTGCCATGGGCAGAGGGCACAGGGCGCAGGTGCAGGTTGAGGGTGTGGGTTTACTCTGCCTTTGTGGGGCCTGGACCCTGAGGTAGTTGTGGATTCTGTGCCCAGCTCCACTTGTACGTGTTGAAAGAGCTCTTGCCCACAGTCCCCTGGGCATGGTTGGCTTTATTTCTTTTTCTTTTTTTTTTTTTTCTTTTCTCTCTTTTTTTTTTGTTTCATTTATTTAGCATATGTTTCCCCTGAGGCTTCCCACGTGCTGACTGTGGTGGACAGGGCTGGGGACAAGGGAGGCCTGCAGCTCCACTCCTGCCTGTGGGGGACATGGGGGCAGGCCTGGAGGCTGAGACCACAGTTCAGGGGGCCGGGGCCTCCTGTCTCCACACACATCCCCTCTGGCAAACTCAGCTTGAAGAGTGGAGGCAGCGTACCTGCTGGAGTAGAGGTCTTCCCTGGGCCACCCCCACCCGGGGACAGACAGCCTGCAGGTCAGATGCAGGGGACCCTGGGGGGTGATTGATTGATTGATTCCTGTACTCCGCAGCAAAGCACGGGAACCGGGTTAGAGGAACAGAACTGTACTGACTTGCAGCTTTGAGGCTGACAGGGCCTTCTGAAGCCTGGAGGGGAGGAGAACTTCCTTATCTCTGTCATCTGCTGGTGGCCCCAGCTGTCCTCTGCCTTACAGCAGTATCACTTTATCTTCACAGGGCCGCCATCCTCTTTCCTCTGTGTGTATCCATCTCTGTTCAATTTTTCCCTTTCATAGACATCACTCTAACTGGCTTGGGGTCCCTGGTAGCCTCAGCCTAGTTACCTTGTTATGGCATAAAGATCTTGTTTCCAGTGGGTCATCCTTTGAGGTACTGAAGGTTAGGACCTCAGCCTATCCTTGTGGGTGAAGGAAGGAGACACATTTCAAGCTATAGCACTGTGTTTGGGCAGAGGAGCCCCCTATCGTTGGCTGTTGATACAGGGGTGCTGTTAAGATGGTGCAGACATCCCAGAGAGGAAGGGACAGCAGGAGAGTGGACTGGTGGTGGTCACACCAGGTCTAGGACAGAGCAGAGGGGCCCAGGCTTGGTGTCTCCCATCCTCACTCTCAGGATAGAGCAGGGAACTCAACAGTGTCCCAGGAGACACTGTCTGGCATCGGTAGGGGACAGGAAGGAAGCCAGGTATTTGTGGGTGGCCAGGCTGGGGCGATGGCAGCGGGGCTGACTGCCTGGCCTCCCCCAGGTTCATGGGTGGTGGAGGTGAGAGCTGCAGCCTCATCGCAGAAGGCCTCAGCACAGCACTGCAACTCTTCGATGACTTTAAGAAGATGCGGGAGCAGATGTGAGTGTAGCTTGCCACTAGGTGCCACCTGGCACATCCCCTGCCTGCCATGTGACTAACAGCAAGTCTCCAAAGCCCGTGGTGTTTTCAGTTGTGAAATGCGGCATTGCTCCTGACATCATAGGGGTATAAGGGTGAACCTCAGCTCTGCTAGTCCCGGGTCCCTTCTCAGGGCCCTGCTGATTCCTATTCCATGCCTGTCTCATCCCTGGCAGTGGCCAGACGCACCGAGTCTGCCTCCTCATCTGCAACTCGCCACCATATCTGTTGCCTGCTGTTGAGAGCACCACATATTCAGGGTACACAACTGAGAGCCTTGTGCAGGAGATTGGGGAGGTGAGGACCCTGGCCCGAGGGAGGAGACTGGTCCTGGACCCCCGGGTTTGAGGGAGGAGACTGGTCCTGGACCCCTGGGTTTGAGGGAGGAGGCTGGTCCTGGACCCCCGGGTCTGAGGGAAGAAGCTGGCCCTGGACCCCGGGTCTGAGGGAGGAGGCTGGCCCGGGACCCCCTGGGTCTGAGAGAGGAGGGCTGGGCCCCTAGATTGCTGGGTCTGGGGAAGATGGGCTGGGTCTAGATCCCTGGGTCTGAGGAGGAAGGCCAAGCCCGGACTCCTGAATAGTCATGGATTCCATGCCTAGCTGTGCTTCCTTACGCTTGTGGGAAGAACCATTGCCCGACTCCCCTGGGCATCTAATCCCTAATCTCACCATTGCAGTGGCAGCCTGGGAGCCCACTGCAGCAGCCTAATAGAGGGGCCCTGTGCTGACACCTGTCCCCTCTCCTGCAGCGCGGGATCCACTTCTCCATTGTGTCTCCTCGGAAGCTGCCTGCCCTGCGTCTTTTGTTTGAGAAGGCTGCTCCCCCAGCCATGCTGGAGCCACTGCAGCCACCAGCGGATGTGAGCCAGGACCCAAGGCACATGGTGCTTGTGCGTGGGCTGGTGCTGCCTGGTGAGGCCCCAGTGCAGAGTGGTGGGATAGGGCCGGGGCTTGGGTGTCTCCCTGCTCCCTCTGACCTGGATTTCGGATTTCCCTTCTCTCTCTCTCTTCCTTTTCTGCTTCTCTTGGGCACCTGGCCTGGTCTCAGTTGGGGGTGGCTCAGCCCCAGGCCCCCTCCAGCCCAAGCAGCAGGTGCCTCTGCCACCCGCACCACCCTCGGGTGCCACGCTCTCAGCCGCGCCACAGCAGTCTCTGCCCCCTGTGCCGCCACAGTATCAGGTATGGATGTTGCCAGGAAGGGATTCGTGCCTGGGCCTTGTACGAGGCGTTGCCTTGTGGCAGAGACCTAATTGAGTACTAGGGCATGTCAGCTTAAGGAGTCTCCCTTGGACATCAGGAGGGTGGGACTGTGGGCACCGAGGAGCACCTTGTGGTATGATGGGAGGCAGAAGCGTGAGATAGCAGATCATTGTGCTGTGCCTGGGGGACCTGTGCACATACCAGCCCCTCCCTGCTCCAGGTCCCTGGGAACCTGAGTGCAGCTCAGGTGGCTGCCCAAAACGCAGTGGAGGCTGCCAAGAACCAGAAGGCTGGGCTGGGCCCACGCTGTGAGTCCCAGGGTGAAGTGATGCAGTAGTGGTTTGGGGGGAGCATGGGCAGCTCTCTGCATGACTCCCCACTTACTCCCTCTGTGTCTCCTGCAGTCTCGCCCATCAACCCTCTCCAGCAGGCTGCTTCAGGAGTGGGACCCCCATTTAGCCAGGCCACAGCCCCAACATTACCCCCAGGGCCTCCTGGTGCCCCCAAGGCACCTCCTGCCTCCCAGCCCAACCTGGTCTCCACAGTAGCGCCTGGCCCCGGCCTGGCCCCCACCACACAACCTGGGGCCCCATCCATGGTAGGTATACCGATGCCATCCTCCTGGCTGCGGGTTGAGGACAGTGAGCAGTACCATTTGTCTGGGTGGGGCAGCCTTGTGGGTCTGGGCCCTCTGGGGCTCACAGTGCATGTGAGGTGAGAGGGTTGGGGCAGAATCTCGGGCTGTGGTTCCAGGGATCAGAGCTCCCAGGAAACCTGGGAGTCCAGGCTTCTTGGGCCTTGAGAGTCCTCATGTCTTGCAGTGTTGAGTTACCAATGCTACTGGGCTTGGCCGAGTGATGTTCAGGGTATGTGGAGTGAGGCCTCTTTCATTCCTCTTCCTCCTCCGCAGGCAGGCACAGTGGCCCCTGGTGGTGTCAGTGGCCCTTCTCCGTCCCAGCTTGGGGCACCAGCCCTTGGTGGGCAGCAGTCAGTCTCCAATAAGCTCCTGGCCTGGAGCGGGGTGCTCGAGTGGCAGGAGGTGAGTGGGTTGCAGCTCCATTGGGCCTGTGGAATGCAGGTCTCATAGAACCATGGACGTGTGGCTCAGGACCAGGGTGGGGTTAAAAGCTGTGTTTAACCAGATTTAGTAGTCACTCTTGTCATCACAGCACTTGGGAGGCTGAGGGAGGAGGCGTGCAAATTGGAGGCCAACCTGGGCAATTTAGTGACTTAGTGAAGACCCTGTCTCAAAAAATAGAGAAGGGATTGAGGATTTAGCTCAGTGGTAGAGCACTTGCCTCTCAAGTGCAAGGCCCTGAGTTCGATCCCCAGCAGTGCCCCCTCCAAAAAAAGAGCTAGGGATGTAGCTCAGTATTGGGGCTCCATCCCCAGTATTTAAAAGTAAAACGAGACAAATTATGTTGAAGTGAGGAACCTGGGAAAGCCTAGGATATGGTGGCCTCTTGGGGATAGTGGATTATGGGATCCAGCACCAGAGGAGAAGCCCCATGTTTGTGGAATCTAGAGGCCAGAGGAATGTGGAGTTGGCAGAGAGGGAGCATCTTGACCTTGGGGGCAGTCAGGGCAGAGGCTGGGTCCTCACCGTGACTCGCCTTTTTCCTCTCAGAAGCCCAAGCCTGCCTCGGTGGACGCCAATACCAAGCTGACCCGGTCTCTGCCCTGCCAAGTCTACGTGAATCATGGAGAGAACCTGTAGGTGCTGTTGGGGGCAGGGCGGGCTGGGGTCTGCTCCCTCCTGACCGCTGTCCTCATGTTGCTGCCAGGAAGACGGAGCAGTGGCCGCAGAAGCTGATCATGCAGCTCATCCCCCAGCAGCTGCTGGTGCGTTGCCTGAGGGTCCCTGTCCTCTATCCCTGACCTTCCTTGCTCTCTGTCTCCTCCTCACTTCCCACATGGTGACTGCTTTGTCCCCACAGACCACCTTGGGCCCTCTGTTCCGTAACTCGAGGATGGTGCAGTTCCACTTCACCAACAAGGACCTGGAGTCCCTCAAAGGCCTCTATCGTATCATGGGCAACGGCTTCGTGAGTCCTGAGGGGCGGGCGGGTGCTGCCTCTGTCCTGACCCAGGGTGCCTGGTGAGGCAGCCTTTTTTGGGGAAGCGGAGCTGGAACCCAGGGCCTTGGCCGCTGTGCCAGACCCCGGCCTGGAGTTGCTTTGAAGCTCAGTGGGCTTTGGGAACCTGGGAACCTGGGCTCCTTGCTTTTTTCCTCTAATAGGCACCAGGCCGAGGTATGTTACATGGTGGGGCGACTGCAGTGTCTGGAGCACTTAGGAGGAAGTCATTGATTCTGATAGGGACACTGGGGTTTGCTTGATTCCTGGGGCTGTCCAAGCATGCTGTTCCAAACTGGGGGCCTAGAACAACAGAAAGTTGAGGGTTTGGGGGTCAGAAAGCCAAGGTCAAGGTGTGGGCAGCATGTGCTCCCTCTGGAAGCTCCAGCCCAGGACTCACACTGCCTCATCCTTCCCCCATGCTTGTTCCAGCCTCATAGGCCATCTTTGGTGTCTGTGTCATCACACGGCGCTCTGGCATCTTTGTCCACGTCCCGGGGGCCACCTTGAGGAGTCCTCTCAGACACTGCCTTTTCTAAAGAGACAGACCATTGCATTGGGCTCATTAACAGTGGCCGCCTCACCCAATCCTGGGGGTCCAGCTTGGGGACTGTCATGGGGCTACTGTCCCACGGCAGCTGTGACTGTGGTCATCAGAAAACTGATATGGGCTGGATGTTCCTGGCTCAGCTGAGGCCCCCCTGGGACATCAGTCAGCATCTGTGTGTGGCCTATGCCATAGCTTTTGCCTCCTCTCAGAGTGAGCGTCCCCAGAGGAGGGTCCCCCAGGGAACATCCCAGGAGCCAGCTGGGGATAGGTGTTACTGTGCACACACAGCAGGACTCTTAAGAGGGCAGCTGTTGGGGTTGGTCTTGATGCTCCAGTCACTTTAGCCCAGGTCGCTGGTTCTCCTGGCCACTCCCTCATAGCTGTGGGTATCGTGTGCACAGTTCTGAAGTTAGGTGAGGGAAGGGGTGTTGCCATGAACTTGCTACTCGCGGAACAACAGAACCTGTTCTGGACTGGGCAGGCCCTGACCCGCTGAGCTGCCATGATTTGTGCCTTGGGGCCTGGACCTGGACATGTCACTTCCTGTACAGTCTGGACTCCTTGAAGGGAGACTGGCACACAGATGCCGGGTAGGCATCTAGTAGCTCTGCCTCAGATAGGGAACTGAGGCTCAGAGAATAGAGGCCACAAGGTCAGCTCCCTCAGCCCATTGCCAAGCTCTGTGCGTAGCTGCCTCCTGAAGGCCACAGTGTGGGCCTCACTTCTTGTGGGCGGAGCCTTGAGTAGGGCCAGTGGGTATCGGCCATCCCCTGGTCACAGTGACCACATAATGTTGGTCTGCTTCCTCAGTTCACAGGGCAGGCACAGGTAGAGATGGTGTAGGAGAGGGTGCAGCTGTCATTTAGGTCTCAGGTCCATCACTACCATCTGTCACATGCCCTGGGCCCCTCCCTCAAGACTGTGTCCCTCCTGGTAGCCTTTCAGGGGCACCCCTGTGTGCCATAGCCAAAGAAACGGGACTCATGAGGTGGTGGCTCCAGTCAGAGCTGAAGACCATCCCTGTGCGAGGGCTTGCTTGCTTGCTTCTCTACCTCTTGGCCATGGGCAAAAGCCAGTCTTGCCCTGCTCTTTGGGCCTGACTCACCCTTGAGCCCCACTTTCTGTCTGGAGCAGCCCCATAGCAACCCTGCTCTCAGCCTCCTACAGTCTGCCCTGCCCACCGTCCTCATGTGTGGAACCTTCTTGGATGGAAGCCACCTCTAGGATGCAAAGACCCAAGGTGCCCTGTCTGTCCGTCCATCTGCAGGCTGGCTGTGTACACTTCCCCCACACAGCCCCCTGTGAGGTGCGCGTGCTCATGCTCCTGTACTCGTCCAAGAAGAAGATCTTCATGGGCCTGATCCCCTACGACCAGAGCGGCTTTGTCAATGGCATCCGGCAGGTCATCACCAACCACAAACAGGTCCAGCAGCAGAAGCTGGAGCAGCAGCGCGGGGTGAGCCCCTTCCCCACCAGCTCCCACCCTGCTCAGGCTCAGGACGCCCTCTCCTCCCATCACTGACACCCTCTCTCGCCATGCAGATGGGAGGACAGCAGGCACCCCCAGGCCTAGGCCCTATTCTGGAGGACCAAGCAAGGCCCTCGCAGAATCTGGTGAGGACAGGGCTGGTGGGGCAGGGACAGGGTGGGCCGGCCCTGGAGAACGTCTGTCTGTCACCCTCCCTGTACTCTGAGGCGGAGGGGTGTGAGACCTCTGCCTTTTCCCTCACCCTCATCTCTTTTCCCAGCAGCTCCAGCTTCGCCCACCACAGCCCCAGCCTCAGGGCACTGTGGGGACATCTGGGGCCACAGGGCAGCCCCAGCCCCCCGGTACCACCCAGGCCCCCCCAGGGACTCCCCAAGGCCCTCCTGGAGCAGCCCCTGGTCCACCCCCTCCCGGACCCATCCTTCGGCCCCAGAACCCCGGGGCCAATCCCCAGCTGCGGAGCCTGCTGCTCAACCCGCCACCGGTGAGATTTGGGGGTAGGGCAGCTGGCAGTTAGAGGTCCTGGCCCCAGCGGTTCTGGTCCTTTTGTCTGGGAGGAGGGAGGTCTACTTTGGCCAGTGGGTGTGATGGAGTATCCCTGAGGGCTCCCAGCTACACCCCAGCCCTGGCTGATGGGGAGTCCTGCTGAGATCTCCTTGGAGGAAGACCCCCCCCTGAACCGCAGTCTGAGACCTTCCAAGATGTGGCAGGGCTCTAAGCTTTGCTCTGTTCCCCCAGCCCCAGACCGGGGTGCCCCCACCCCAGGCCTCCCTCCACCACCTCCAGCCACCAGGGGCTCCTACGCTGCTGCCCCCGCCGCACCAGAGCTTGGGGCAGCCCCAGCTGGGGCCCCCGCTCCTGCACCCACCACCCGCCCAGTCCTGGCCCACTCAGCTTCCCCCGAGGGCTCCAATGCCAGGTAAGGGAGCTCCAGGGGTGGGCAGGCGGCTGCACTGAGCGTTCCAGTGGCCCCTGGACAAGAGTGCCATGGCTAAGAGTCTCTCTGTGGCCCTCAAGTGGCTCTATGGGCTACTGGGAAGCACCTCCCACGGGACCAAGGACCTAGGGGGTGTTAACTCTTCCCATGATCCTCTCCTACCTGTCCTGGGGGTGCTGGAAAATGTATTCGGGGACCAGAGAAAGAGTGTGGGGGAAGGGCCCCCAAAGGTTCATGGGAAGCTATTGGCAACTAGTGGGGTCAGTAGGACCTCTGATGGGACCCCGGGGCTTCCTAGGAAACAGTGCTGTGGGTTCCCAGCAGAGGGAAGAAGCAGGCCCAGGGCCCTCCATGGCCCCAGGGCCTACCGGGAGATGCAGTCCTTCCCCACTGCCCCCCAGGTCAGATGCTGCTGAGCGGGGGTCCCAGGGGCCCGGTCCCCCAGCCGGGCCTGCAGCCCAGCGTCATGGAGGACGACATCCTCATGGATCTCATCTGAACCCCCAGCACCCAATAAAGTTCCTTTTAACACACGCCCCGGCTCCCGTCACTGACATCCCCCAGGACTGGGCAGGAGGACACCCAGTCATCTCTGTCCTTGTTCTCGCTTGCACAGACTTCCCTGAGGCCCTGGGCTGGGTGGTGCTGGGCCTCTCTGTGAGTCAGGCCCTGCAATGCAGCTGGTTCTCAGGGAGATGCAGAGGCAGGCAGGTGTTAGGCGGGTAGTGGGCAGGACCTGTGCTCTTACAGAGGCTGCAGAGGGACCGAGGGAGCCTGCAGTGTGTCAGATCCAGCCAGGCTCCTCAGAGTCTGGAGAGAGAAGCAGCAGCTAGTGAGGCCAGGAGGGACTAGCTACTTAGGAGCAGAGAGGGCCTTGGGACCTGAGGAGAGCAGGGGCAGAGCCCGGCAGCCAGAGAGCTGGGGAGTTGCTAAACATTCCCAGCTGGCAGCTCAAGGCTTGTCCTAGGGACGCAGGGCTGTAGGGGTCATAAGCTGGGGACCAGTCTAGGTGATGGCAGTTGGTGAGTGCCAGCAGCCCAAGGGATGACCAGGTGATAAGTGCCATGTTGGAGCTCAAGACATGTTCTTAGGGTACAGTGTCTGCTTGGTTGAAGCCACAGGAATGGATGAGGTGTCCACTAAGAAAGGGCAGGCCCCGGGCCCTTCTGGGGCTGTGGACGAGGTAGACAGTGTGGCCAACCCTGAGGGAAGACCTGGCAGGGAGCAGGGTTGAGACACAGGCGAGGGCCCTGCAGGATGTCCTTGGAGACATCTAGGGGCAGCAGGGTGCAGGCAGCACCCCCAGGTGCTGGACAAGGTGTCTGTCGTGAGACTGGAGGTGAATGTTGCTCAGAGCGTGGTCCAAGCCTGGACCACAGGCCTGTCCCAGGAGAGAGGTTGCAATTTGGTGGCCTGTGGGCCACTCTGCAGGTGAGTTTTGTTTGGCCTTCCCTGTGTTAGCATATGTGGTCCTCTTTCCTTACAAGGTAGTTGTACAAATCGGGTGATTCACGCACACACAGAGACGCATAATCTGCCGTCTCAGCTCCTCTTGACCGGTCAGAAGATCGGCTCCCGGGCCTGCCCTATGCCTGGCCCCAAGGGCTGGAGCTGCCCTTCTGGAGGGGCGTGTGTTCTCCGGTTCGCCACAGTCCCCGCCACCCCTCCCGCTTCCCCACCGCCTTGGCACAGGGCTGTCACTGTGGTTGCTCCTTGGTAGCGTTCAGAGACAAGTGAAATCTTTCTTGTACCCATGTCTCTACCAAAAGCGGCAAAACGAAAGAGAGAAGGAGAGGGCCGTGTGTTTCGAGAAAAATGGGAGCGAGACTATTTCTTTGTGGAAGTGAAGAGCATGCCTACGTGTTTAATATGCAAAAAAATCGTGTCTGTGTTGAAAGAGTACAACCTGAAGCGCCACTATGAGTCCAGGCACAGCAAGAGCTACGACCAGTACACAGAACAGACCCGGGATGCCATCCTCAGTGAACTGAAAAAGGGCCTCAAGTGTCAGTAGGGCTGCTGTGCAGAGGGAGGAAGAGATGCGGAGAGAACAACCTGGGCATTAACCCTTCAGTGGACCGTGAGCTCATCCAGGAGCAGCGATGTGTCACGAACAGAAACCCGCCGTCCAGACTGTGAGTCTGAGGGCGTTCGCATTGCGGGCTGATTTGAAGATAAACTAGAAGCTTCACAAGTCCAGCTGCTGGAAAGAGGCAAATCAATTGTGGCCTTTTCTGTCGCTGCTCATAAACTCTTACTGCCCAGTTAGCTTTATTTATTTGTGGTGTTGAGAATTTTGATGTGACCGAAAAAGTCTGTGACATGGTGCCAAGGCAGGCCCAATGCTGGGAAATAAATGACTGTACTGAGAGAAACAACAAGTTTCACACGCACCAGTCAGAATTCGTAAGCACAAGTACAGACACTTGTAGTAACCAGGGGATTTGTCCATGCACCTCCATCCAAAGCAGCAGCGTATGGCAAGGACAAAGGAGTCGCGTCCTGGCCTTTCACCTCCATCGGATGGTTCTGAGAAGCCAAAGGTACGCATCATGGAGGCCTGTGATGCTTACACTACTGCGAGTTAGCTGTGGGCAAGTTGATGGTGACCTGAACCAAAAGCCAGTTCCCGGAGCAGGTGGCCAGAAGCTTCTGAACGCTGAACACAGCTCCTCAGGGATGCCCCAGGCTGCCCTTGGAGTTCATGATCGAGGTAGCCTGGGCCGGCGGAGATGGGAGTGCCCTGGCCGGGCATAATCTGACTCCTCCTTTCCCTTTGCTGCAGTTGGTTTCTGGAAGTGAAAGAGGCAGCCTGGACTGTGGTCACCTAGATGGTGGGGTCAAAGGCCAAGTCCCCAGACTCCCTGCACCCACTTTCTGTGGCAGTGAACTAACACTGTCCTGACTGTCTGGTGGTTGGCATCATTGCTCTGTGACTGCAGACCACAGTAGAGTTGGACTGGAGGGCTGAGGCGCTGGGCCTGCAGGCAGTGCTTCGGGAAGTCGGCGAGATTCCAGACTGTCCTCCACTAGTTGTCCCTGGGGCACCCATGAGCGTGTGAACAGCCAGCTGTTTTCTGTTAGGAACCCAGATTGAATGAAGTTTCCCCCCTGTGGAAGGAGTCAAGGTGGAGTTGCCGCCTGCCCGTCCCCCACGCCTGTCCTGCAAGACCTGACCCTGATGTCTTGGTGCAGAAGGGAAGTCACCAGCCTTCCCTCCTCAATTCAAAAGGAGCAAAAGGATTAAGAGAGAGAAAAAAATTTTAATAATTAAATATTTCTATTTTTCAATTTGTATTTTTTCAATTTTGAATTTAAAATATAAACTCCAGTATCCTACATGTTTGTATTCTGTTCCATGCCTTCACCGTAGTTGAGTAAAGATCCAATTTGATTATATTTCTGGCCGTGGACTTTTCTTATACCTGACTAGTTCACTCATTTCTGTGGCCCACCTGGCCCCTGGAGGCAAGTGAGTTTCAGCTCCTGCCTTTGACTGAATGCCACACGTGGGACCCCAGGGGCTGGGCATCCGCACCGCCAACAGGCTCCAGCGCTTGGGAGGTGGAGCAGGGACTGGCGGTGGCCGAGCTGGAGGGGAGACTGCCCAGGCCGCTGTTAGCAGAGGTTTCTGAGAGCTCAGGTGGGCGACGAAATGCGTGAAGCGGACGGGCGTAAGACGACAGGGCATGATGGGGACTGTGGCGAACTTGGAGAGTGCTTGCCCCACCTAATGGCCTTCAAATTCACACCCAAAACACTGTGAGGACCAAACAAACTGATGAAGGGTCCCATGAAGCTGCCGGGCCACCATTTTGCGACCTCTGGAAGAGAAGACCCCAGAACAAGGGCAGAGCCCTGAGAAAGACCTGCGCGTGAGGGGTGGGCAGGAAGACAGGCGGAGAACCAGGCAAGTGTGTCATGGCAGCAGAGTGGTTTTCTGAGGAGGGAGTGACCACTGTGTCCACAGCTGCTGAGGGGGTCGAGATGATGAGGGGCTGGGAGCAGCCTGTGCTGTCTCTATGGCTCTATGAGGTAGGTGGGGGTCCCCACAGGGAAACCGGGTCTGGATCCAAACAAATTGGTCAAAAAGAATGGTCCCGTCACCAGTTTTCTGTCTGTGGCCAGGGGGCCTTCCAGACCGTGACACTCCATTAGATGAACCTTCTGCAGCCTAGTCGCTCTCATGCCCAGAGTGAGAACAGATCACAGGTAGAGCCTGCCACCCCTTGACATAGCACAGGTGACAAGGCCTGGGGACTCCTGTGCCCCTGAGAATGAGCCAGCACCGATGGGACGAATCTCCAGGGAAACTTCTCTGAACACGGTCCCCTTGCGGCTGTGACAGTGTAGAAGGAACAACCTTGGGACTGTGGAGCTTCAGCAGGTCCCTGCCCGTCTCTGAGCCTCAGTTTCCTGTGTCCTTGACAAAACGACTGGGAGCAGCTACTGCTGTTGTCACTGGCTGGAGCCAAGCGCGGGGGGGCCAGAGTGCATCTAAGCTGTGTTTCCGCTGCGGATGGCACCAGTGTGCGTGGGAAGGCTAGAAATGAGTGAGTGCTTGGAAACTTTTCCGTTTCCCTCAGTTTGCTCTTGGATTGTGTGCCTGGGGCTGGGGGCGAGGCTGGCAGCTCAGCAGCCCAGAGGAGCAGACATGATTGAAAAAACAAGACAAAACAAGACCAGGATATTATAGTAGCAAGCCTGCCTGGGACGGATGAAAGTACCCACTCGGCAGCCCCACAGAAAAAAAAACAGGAGAAAAATGACAGCTCTAAAAGGATATTAGCAGTGTTTTTGTTCCATGATACACAAAAATCACTAACAGTTGCTTTCCCACTGTTTTGGGTTTAAAAAAACATGTTGAGTTACACCCATAAAGAGCAAAACCAATGATGTGTGTGGAATAAAAAGTGAGTTCCCCTCTCACCCCCCTCCCTTCCTACTCTAAACACTGTGCTCAGGTCTGGGGTGCAACCCAGAGGTAGGGCTGCACTCAGCATACGCAGACCCTGGGGTCCATCTTTAGCACAGCAAAAAATCACTTTCCTCCCCAGGCAGACACACAGTGGGCAGTCTGAATTCACATGCATGCGATTGTAGACGCATTGATAGTTTTTAAATCACGTAAGTGGGGTCAGACTCTACTTGTTTTGTTTTGTTTGGAAGCACTGGGGTTGGAACCCAGGGCCTTCTCACTGAGCTACATTCTCAACCTCTTTTTATTATTATTATTATTTTTTTTTTTTATTCTTTCACACAGGGTCTTGCTAAGTCACTACCTTGCCCCAGCTGGGCTTGAACTGCTTCAGCCTCCCAGAGTACTAGGATTACAGATGTGTGCCACTCTCCTGGCTACCTCTGTGTTACTCTTTGGCTTGCTCCCTCTTCTCCTACCACATAAACCATGGTTAAACCATGGCATCCGTCCACATCTTTCATACATAGGACTCTATGTCCTGTTTTCAAGTGGTCACCAGTACACTAGTATATCCCAAGTCCACAGCCACCTCCCCGTGTAGTTATCTGTTGATAGGGGACATATCCCAGCACTTGGCCTGGGCCAGCAAGCACTTCCAGTCTGGTAGTGGCCATGGGGCAGAGTCCAGGCTTGGCCTAGTTGGGCTTCAGTCCCATCTACGGCCTCCCTCAGCAGCTTGCTATGGGTTGAGTCTCTCTGATTTCACATCGCTGTAAGCCTCGTCCTAGGGCAGCTCATGCTCGGCTGACCAGCTTTTTCAGAAAGGCAAGAGCCCTGGAGGGGGAAAGCTGCAGTCTTTGTATGCCACTCTTTTTGTTGTTGTTTGGTTTGAGACAGCCCAGGCTGGCCTCTATCACACTGTGATCCTCTTGCCTCAACCTCCCGAGTGCTGGGATTACAGGTGTGTGCCACCACACCTGGCTTTTTCTTTCTTTTAGAAAAATCTAACAATTTGAAATCTACACCAGGACAGAAAAAGCCCTCCGTTCCTTTTTTTTGGGGCGCTACTAGGCATCCAACCCAGGGCTACATCTCCAGCCCTTTTTAAATTTTGAGATAGGGTCTCACTAAATTAGTAGACTGCCTAGACTGGGCTCAAATTTATGATTCTCTTGCCTCAGCCTCTGAAAGTGCTAGGATTATAGGTATTCACCACCACACCCAGCCCTCCATTTTATTTTATTTTTTTTGGAGGAGTGCTAGTGATCAAATTCAGAGCCTTGTGCTTGTTAGCCAAGCACTCTACCACTTAAACTAAATCCCCAACCCCAAGACCTCCATTTTAAAGGCTGCAGAGTGGCCTCTTGTGTGAATGTACCCTTTTTTTTTTTTTTGAGCTGAGGTCTGTGTTGTCTAGGGTGTTCTCGAACACCCATGCTCAAGCCACCCTCCTGCCTCAACCTCCTGAGTAGTTGGAACTACAAGCACACATTACCCGCTGTGCCCAGCTTGCACCATTTTTAAAATCAGTCCCCTACCATGGGCCATTTGGGACTTTTCTGATCCTTTGTGGGATTCATTGATTGAAACAGGGTCTTGCTATGTAGTTCAGGCTGGCCTTGAACTCAGTGTGTAGTCCAAACTGGCCTTGAACTTGTTGCAATCCTCCTGCTTCAGCCTCCTGAGTGGTAGGATTACAGGCGTGGACCACATTTGTGTTTTATGAAGTGATTTTTGGATTTCTGTATCTGTGAAACATCTTACTGGTTTTTTGTTTGTTTGTTTGTTTGTTTTGGTGCTGGGGATCGAACTCGGGTCCTTGTGCTTGCAAGGCAAGCACTTTAACCACTGAGCTAAATCCCCAGCCCCCATCTTACTGTTTTGTTAGCTACATAAATCACCATATCCCTTTCCCTCTAAAAAAAAAAAAAGAAGTTTGAGGTCAGCCTGAGCAATTTAGTGACATAGCAACACCCTGTCTCAACATTTTATTTTATTTTATTTTTGGGTGCTGGGGATCGAACTTGGGGCTTTGTGCTTGCAAGGCAAACACTCTAACCTCTGAGTTAAATCCCTAACCCTTGTCTCAACATTTTAAAAAGGGTTATGGATGTAGCTCAGGGCAAAGACCCTGGGTTCAATCCCCAGTACTGAAAAAAGAAAAAAACCTTTTCCAAGAATGATGTATTTTAAAAATTAGGTGGCACAGGCTGGGGCCCTAGCTCTGCTATTGCGGACACTGAGAAAGGGGGGGTGAGTTGAACCCTTCTCTAGAGAACAGGGCCCTCCAGGCGATGTCGGGGGCTAGGGGGAGGGCTGAGGTAGAAGGTTTGCAATACCTTTGGAAAACAGTGCCCCACAGGGCTTGGGGCCGGGTGAGGTGCCTGCCTCCTGGAGGTGGCAGGAGGGGCCAGGTGGGACGCCCTAATGTTCTCTGAGGATGAAGGACTACAAAGCTACAGGACTATTAAATGAGTACTCGGTTTCTTCCTTAATGGTATTGGGGTTCTTCTGCGGTAGGCACATCTGGAGGAAGGCTGGGCCGGTGGAGGGGAGGGACAGTGCAAGCAGGGCACATCGGCGTGTAGACCGATGGCATTAAAGAACTGGGGTGTGCAATCGGACGGTTGGGGTACTAAATACTTAGGTTTCAGTGGCTTCACAACAAGGGATTCCCTCCCTCCATGGCCCCCGTGACAGTCTGAAGTGACTCCCTCTCTTCCTGATGCTTTCATCCAATAATCAGTCCCCTGACACCAATTCAAAGGACGGAGCTAGGCTACGTAGAATCCCCCTCCCCACACTGCCCGCACCGGAAGTGACACGGTGACGTCATGAGCCGTATGACGCCACACACGTGACACTGCTTTGGTGCCCACCCCTGGGAGCTCTCTCGGTGGTCCCAACCTAACCACAGCAATGGCTCAGGGAGGTGCTTTTCCTGGTGGCCCCAGGACAGGGAACCGGGTGGCAGACAGCACCCGGTGGCTTTGGCTGGGTTGTATAGGGCGGCGAGGTGATAGTCAATTTAGGTAGCCCCCAGTGACGGACGGGCGTTCTGAGTCCCTCTTCACCCCGTAGTAGGCTTTCAGTTACCAGGCTGTGCTGGGCTCTTGGAATGTAACTGCAAATAAGTTGGACGTGGGTGGCCTCAAGACGCTGCTTCCAGACTAACTTGGGACCAGATCACAAATCAGGATGAGAGCTGAAGGAAGAATATACAGAGCTTGCAGAGCTTGTGCAGGGTGGGCCTGGTTTGTTTTGTTTGTTTTTCTTTTCTTTTTCAGTACTAGGGATTGAGCTGAAATCCCTCACTCACACTGAGCTACGTCTGCCCCCCAACCCCTTTAAAACTTTTTTTTTAATTTGAGAGTGTCTCACTAAGCCACAAAGTTGCCCAGGCTGAGCTTGAACTTGTCATCTTCCTGCCTCAGCCTCCCAAAATGCCGGGATCACGGACGTGTGCCAATGCACCTGGCCCCAGTTTAACCTTTTAGTAAACTCAGACTGGGAGCTGACTGATAGACAAATGCTGGGTGAGAGTGAGGGAAAAGGATGTAAAGATGTCAGGATGGCTCAGGTGTGTGCATAACAACCCCTAGAAGCAGTGGCTAGGAACAGCGAGGGTGGATTTCTCGCATGCTGCCTGGAACCAGATGGGTGGCCATGTGAGAGACCTTGAGCGTTGCCAAGTGACAGAGTAAAGGCACGGAGCGCCCTGGCCTCCCCTCAGCGATTAGATGTTCCAGATTGAATTCACATGTCTTATTTACTCTCATGGCCCAGAATTAATCACAGGGCTCTACCACAGTGGGATTGATCACTGGGCAGCTGGGGAGCTAGAAATAGATGACAACACAAATGACCATTTTAACGCTTCTTTTTTTTTTTTTTTTGAGACAGGGTCTCGCTTTGTAGTTCAGGCTGGCCTTGAACTCACAGTGATCCTCCTGCCTCAGCCTCCTGAGTGCTGGGACTACAGGTGTGCGCAGCCATGCCCCGCTCACACCAGGCAATTTTAATACTTTGACTGCTTTATTTTAACCAAGCACACCTAAACACACATTTATTTATTAGAACCAAGACCTTTTCTTTCAGTATTGGCCTCTGAGTCAGCATACATCCTCATTTTCTTGTATAAACTACACCCACAAACCAGACGAATGACCTCACTTTTTAAAAGTTTTAAGTGGTTTGGGAACCTGAAGATGCTTATGAAGCAAACCGAGGGCTGATCCTTCCTAGATTTTTATGAGCCTTTTCAGTCATAGTTGCTTTGCTTGCACTTAACTTGGCAGCAATTTTTTTTTTCCTGGCAACTCACTCTTTCCAGTGCAGGCAACCTGCTTTGCATAAAACTCTCTTGCATTAGTATTTCATTACTCTGATGGTGGATTAAAGTATTAAATTAAGAACAACTGGCAGAGACAGGGCTGAGAACACACAGCTGCCTCTCAGGGGAGCACCCTGGCAGATGGTAACTGCTGAGTCATCATGGTGGCCCAGGGGGCAGTGGGACTTACAGATGACACCAAGAGTGTCTTCCACCTCAGCAGACTGGGCAAGGAGCTGGCTTCAGGGAACTTTCCTGTGGTATTATTGATAGTTCAGCCTACACTTTTCATTTTACCTTTTCTTTCTTCTTCTTTTTTTTTGATGCTAGGGATCGGACTCAGGGCCTTGTGCTTGTTAGGCAAGTGCTCTACCAGTGAGCTAAATCCCCAGCCTCTCTATTTTGCTCTTTATTTCTATGTTGGGTTTCTCATATAAGAGAAACCATGTGATATTCAAGCTTGTGTGTCTAATTTATTTCACTTAACATTATGACCCTGAGGTGCATCCGTTTTCCTACAGATGACTCAAGCTTATCCTTCTTTTTGGCACAATAGTACTCCACTGTGTGTAAATGCCACATTTGCTTTATCCAGTCAACTGTTGGTGATGTGTAGTAGTGGCGAACCTACGGCACGTGTGCCACAGTGGGCTGTTTGTATCATTGAAAGCTCTAGAAGTTTCACCATTACTGACACAGAGGCGGCTTCCAAGATTTAGCTATTATGGGTTGTGCTGCTATAAGCACGGGCATGCATGAATCCCTGTTCATTTTACCTCTTGACATGAGTTTCCATTTTGCTCACCTTGGAGTGTGTCCTGACACACTTCTGTCCATATGTACAAATCCTAGGTCTTCATCCCACACGTGTGCCCTGATGAGGTCTGAAGGAAGAGGAGGCTTACATGAGGTAGAGAGCAGGAAAGGGGGAGATCAAGAGCTCATCTGGAAGGGGAGGGGGCTGTGGGGAGAAGTTTGGGTTCATTCATTCATTCAGAGGACACTGGCAAGCTGCTGAGGGTGTTCTTCAGGGATTAGAGAGACAAAGTGAGGCCCGTGAGGCGCATCACCCAGGGAAGAGACCCTGAGGCCCTGGACTAATGAGAATGAGAAGTGAGGGTCTGGGGAGGCTGAGGAGTCTCTGGTCTGTTTCCTCCTCCCTGCTGCTGCCCGCGGTGCAGGCTTCAGGCCATGGGGTGCTTATCCCTATCTAGCTGCAGTCGGGGTCAGGAGCACAATGCTGGGCTCCAGCTATCCCAGGGAAGCGGCTGTGCGGGAGGCTTTTTTTGGACAGAGAAATAGACCTGGCCCTGGGGTTCTTTCTCTGTCCCACTGGTCACTCCTCTACCTCTTTTTTTGGTGGGGCGGTGCTGGGGAATCGAACTCAGGGCCTTGCGCTTGCTAGGCAAGCACTCTAACCACCAAGCTAAATCCTCAGCCCCTTTGCTTCCATTCTTTTTTTTTTGGTTTTTTTTTTCTTTCTTTTTGTGGTGCCGGGGATCGAACTCAGGCCCTTGTGCTTGCAAGGCAAGCACTCTAATCACTGAGCTAAATCCCCAGCCCCCCTTTGCTTCCATTCTTGCTAGTCTTTTCTCAATTCTCCTGCTTCCACTTGTTCCCCAGTCTTCAACACAGCAGCTGGAAGGATCCTATAAAAAGAGTCTTCAAAGGTTAACTCTTCAGCAGACGACATACGCATATAGTTAAGAGTTCTAGGGGGCCTAAAAGGGTAAACAGAGTCTCCTGTCCCCATCTCCTTCACTCTGCCATCTGTTTGTGTTTTCAGAGGGCACTCTGGGTCCCAGCTGTGCATGCAACGAATGATTTGTTCACAGTGTCAAGAAGAGAGCTGCTCCCTAGCTGAAAATCTTTTTGTGGTTCCCCAGCAGAGCAAGACTGAAGCCCAGACCTCTTCTGCAGGCCCAGGGAGCCTGGCCCTTCTCAGGCCCTCCTTCTCCCCCCTCTGCATGTCTCGCTTGTTTCCACCCACTTGTTGGCTTTGGGTCTTTCCCGTCTCTCATTTTAGCACACTCCTGCATCCTTTCTGGAATTGCAGGCTCCTCAAAGGTCACTTTCTTGACTTCCTTTGCTAAACTTTCCTCCTGGTCACCAGCCCATTGCCCTGTGCATTTCCTTTAATTAACACTTATCACCAGCTGTGATCACAGACCGGGGCTTGATGAGGGACTTGGTGTAACCTGATCATCGCAGTATTCCCACTGCCCAGCGCAAAAGCGAACAGGTACTAATAACAGGATTTTTATGTGTACAGGATGGAACCCAAGGCCTCTCGCAGGTTAGGCAGGCGCTCTACCCCGAGATACACCCCCAGCCCTCATGGGATTTTTTTTTTTTTTTTTTTTTTTTTTTGGG
>PVJO010003402.1:28261-66869 GCA_004026905.1 Hystrix cristata | reverse complement strand
ATAAACGAATGGATTGGGGAGACCCGAGAGGCTAGATGCTTGGAAGTGGGAGTAGGGGGCGGTAGGCGGGGATTAGGGCGGTGACTAATGGGCACCCGGCTACGAGGGGCGGGGCCTTTTAGAACAGCCGGCCCCCGCCCAGGACGCGCAAAGGCTTCTGGGAGTTGTAGTTCTCCACCCACCTAGCCCGTCACCGACCACAAACTTTAAACCCTCCGCGTGAGGCCAGCCACACACCCAGGCCTCTTGGAGGGTACTCTAACCCCTGCCCCTCCCTCTTTCCCGCGGGTGCTCTTTTGGTGTAGGCTCTCGGCTCCGCGTCCTGGGACTTTCGGTGAGGTGTCGGGGCTGGCTTGGTATCGCCTGATTTCACCCCCGCTTTGGTGCGGTCTTTCGCTCTCACCACGCCCCCCGACGTTGTTTCTGTGTCGCACGATCTCGTAGCTCCTCCCTCGCTGAGAAGCGGCCCAGAGCGTCTTCTCCTCGCCATTCCTCCCTCACACGCCCCTTTTCCAGAGCCGCCCTCACCCCTTTGGTACGCTCCGGCCACGCCCCCTCACGGACGCCGTTGGTACGCGCCGGGCTCCCCCGCTCTGCGCAGTGGTTTGGCCGCGGCGACCCCGCTGGCGGCGCGTACCCCGCGCTTGGTACGGCTCAGTCCGTCTCCCCCGAAGCCGCGAGCCCGCGCCTCTCCGTCGGTGGAGCCCGCAGACCTCCGAGTGGCCCGCGGCGACCCTAGCCCGCTCGGCCCGCGCCCAACATGGTCCGTCCGCGCCGCGCCCCACACCGCTCCGGCGCTGGGGGCCCCCTTGGGGGTCGCGGCCGCCCCCCGAGGCCGCTGGTGGTGCGTGCGGTGCGCTCGCGCTCGTGGCCCGCCAGCCCCCGAGGCCCGCAGCCGCCGCGGATCCGGGCCCGCTCGGCGCCTCCCATGGTGAGCCCCCCGCCCTTCTTCCAGAGCCTTCCACGGCACCGCCACCGGCGCCCCTCCCCGGGCTCACGCCTTTGTCCGCGGTCCCCTCTGTTGTGGGGTCTCCGCAGTGGCCCGAAGGGTGGTCGCGTCGGGGCAGGTTCCCCCAGGAGCCCCTCGGTGGTACGCGCCGGGCTCTCCCCTTTGTTAGGCGTGCGGGCCTGGCTGAGGGGAGGTACGGGGGCGGGACGGGCTCAAATTACTGCTGACTCCGAGCCCCGATTTAAACTCGGGGTGGGGGGCGGGCGGACTGATGACCGGAGCGCGGGCTTGTTTTTCCAAATGGAAAGTTGGTGTTTTCTCTGGACTGGAAATCTGGAAATGGAGGAGGGGGCGGGAGGACAGCGGCGAGTGGCGAGGAGTGGACCGTGGTTTGCTCACGCGCGCCTAGATGTTGCACCTGGGGGCGTTCTCTCGCTTGCCCCAGCGGAGCCTGTGGCGTGCGCACCCAGAATTTGCGCTCACGCCCAGATGTGGGATGTCTTGATGGAGTGCATTGAGCCCAGATCTTGAAAGTAAACATTTAGATGTGTAGGTACTTTAGGCTGCCCGTGCATCCCTAGGTTTGAGACACGGACATACTTTTCAAAAGCCGGAAAAAAGGTTTACTTGAGGCGGCGAAACTGTGTCTTTACTTTTGACACGGAGTCAGACCACGCACACGTTTGCCTAGATGTGAAATTTCCCCTTGGGCTTTCGCTCAGGCTCTCTTCCTCAATACACTGCCTCGACCTTGCCTGTGGCAGAGCGCTGAGGCAGCTCGGCTCAAGCCTCAGTCGGACTCCCGCTGATCTGAGGCAAGTGTCCAGATTTTGAGCATCTCCCGAAATTTAGGCACTCCACTGCCTTTCCTGTGCCTGAAGCGTTCCTATCTGATTGCTCAGAAGTGCTTCCCGGGTCCTTAAACGTGTACCTGAAGACTTTAAACTTCCCTCCAAGTACTAACTGCGCATAGCTGTGCTGGAAGCAGCAAGTCAGCACAATTTTGCGCACATTTGTCTTAGGCAAGATTTCCTTTGGGGTTGCCCTTAACCTGTTGCAGGTGCACCTTATGTTCGGGCCAGCACCTGGGTTTTACACAACGTGTGCAGTGCGTGACCCAAACCCCTCTGGTCCTAAGTGATCAGCATCCCCTCCCAGACAAGCAGAATTTTGATTGTTGTTGCGGGAGCTTGTATTGGACCCTGTGTTGTTCTGGTCTTAATTTAAGGCCAGGTGCATGGCAGTAAATGCACACATGTGTGGCCATGTGTACTGTCCCCACACATATTTACAGTTCAAACAGTCCAGGTTCAGGCATGCTGCAGTCCTGTTTCACATGGCACAAGGGGCCTCTCAGGGCTCCCACAGCGCCTGTGTTGTTCTTGAGCCCGTACAAAATAAGAGTTTTCTTGCTTGTTGTTATTCTGGGACAAAAGCCCTTTGTGTGCTTTGTAAGAAAATTAGGGAATTCTCTTTAGTGATAAGACTAAAGGTAATCACCCTTATGCTTTTTTTTTTTTTTTTTTTTGCTGTCTGGAAGCACTTGTGCTGAGATTTTTTCATGCATTTCCTGCTTTCAGGCTCTTTCTGAAACTTTCCCTCGTTTGCTTTGAGATGTCTCTTGTTTTAAAAAGCTAGCTTGGAGTGTGTCCTGTGAGTAGAACCTGTAGCTCCAGGGGGTTTGCGAGTGTGCTGGTGTGTGAGGACCCTGTGGCCTGTCACACTCCCTCCTGGGTAGTCCAGCTTGTGGCGTGGGTCTTGGGTCTGGTTGCTGCCTCCTGGGCTCGGTCAGCAAGGAGGCCCAGCCAGAGCAGAGTTTGAACTTTGCTGTTGAGTGCAGCGAGCCACCCCATGGGGTCCGAGTGCTGAGGGACAGGGCCGGTGGTGTGCTAGACCACAGCACCTGGGCTGGTTTGTCACATGCGAGGCTTCTGAGTTGGGTCTGGAATTGATCAGGCCTCAGAGGGTGTCAGGAGTGTCTCTTGACAGGGCAGGAAGGCGTCCCAGCCTGTGGCCACAGGTGGAGTGGAGGGGACAGGCTGATGGCCGTCAGTATTGATTGGGACTGTGTAGCCAAAGAGAGGGAGTCCTTGGGGTGGAGGAAGAGGATATGGGAGGTGTTGACCACTGAGGCAAGGGGTTTGGACAGGGCCCAGGTGTTTGCACAGGCAGCTCTGAATATTGGGACAGCCCCCTTTGAAGGTCCCAGCCTCACTTTCCTCACCCCTCTCTACTCTAGGAAGGTGCCCGGGTCTTTGGGGCCCTGGGTCCCATTGGGCCCTCCTCGCCTGGACTCTCCCTTGGGGGGCTGGCTGTCAGCGAGCACCGGCTCAGCAACAAGCTGCTGGCCTGGAGTGGCATCCTGGAGTGGCAGGAGGTGAGTGAGTCTGCAGCCGGTCTATGGGTCTTTGGCCTTGAGCTGCCAGGGCTCCAGGGCTCCAGGTCTCCAGGGCTGTGCCCTTGACGCCCCTCCTTGCCTGCAGAAGCGCAGACCCTACTCTGACTCGGCGGCGAAGCTGAAGAGGGCCCTGCCCTGCCAGGCCTACGTGAACCGGGGCGAGAACCTGTGAGTGTCCCGTGCGTGGGGTGGCAGGTGGTGGCCCCCGCGCCCCTGACCCGCCTCTCCCCACAGGGAGACAGACCAGTGGCCACAGAAGCTGATCATGCAGCTGATCCCGCAGCAGCTGCTGGTGAGACCTGGCCCAGCCCGCCCAGCCCGCCCCTAGACCACCCTGCGCCCTGGCGGTGACCCAGCTGTCCCCTTTCCCCCAGACGACGTTGGGCCCCCTGTTCCGCAACTCCCAGCTGGCGCAGTTCCGCTTCACCAACAGAGACTGCGACTCACTCAAGGGGCTCTGCCGAATCATGGGCAATGGCTTTGTGAGTTGGGCTGTGGCTGGTGGGCGGGACTTGTCCCCAGGGCTAGTATCTCAGTCCCTCTCTGTCACTCAGGATCCATCCAAAGATTCCCAATTTGAGGGATTCCCAGGATGCTGAGAGGAAGGGAATTCAGCCCATCTACCGCAAGGCCCCAGCATCTGTATAAGGTCACACTGACCGTCTGACCATGGGGGAGTGTCCTGGTAAAGGGGTGTGACCAGGAGAGACTAGTTTGTTCAAGGCTCAGTTTTCTCATGTGTGAAATGGAGCTATACCAGTAGGTCTTACTTGGTAGGGTCCCTGGGAGGATGGAGTACTTGTGTGTGTGTGTGTGTGTAGGGTTTTTTTTTGTTTTTGGTGCTGGGGATCGAACTCAGGGCCAGGGCCTTGTGCTTGTAAGGCAAGCACTCTAACCACTGCGCTAAATCTCCAACCCCAAGTATATAACTCTTAAGAGGCTGAGGCAGGAGGATTTCAAGCCCAACCTGTGACAGTCAAACTGTCACATGGTAAAATGAAAAAGGGGTGAGGATGTAGCTCAGTGCAAAGGCCCTGGGTTCAGTCACACACACAAAGCTACCTGTACAAAAACTAAAGGTACCCTTGACTTCAGTCAGTAGTGACTATTTAGTAAACATGGGCTTGGGAGTCATCAGAGGGTTTGGGATTTGGATGAAGGTGGCTCAGGAAGTGAGCACTGTGGGCTTCTAGGCCACAGTGTCCCCTCTCTGGGCTCAGCATCACTGCCCCTCGAGAGGGGAGAAAGGTTGCGATATGGGAGGTGGCAGGTGCTGGGATGAGAGTTACTGGCCCTCAGTGCCCAGAAGACTTGTCTCTGGGTTCGTCATCGGTTCCTGGTCCCCTTTGGGACAGTCTGTCCTTTCCCAGATTCAGCCGCCACTTCCAGGGATGCTGTGTGTGCCAGGACCCCTCCATCCAGGTGGCGCCCGCTCCCTTGGGGCCTGGACCACCAGGGCTGGTGACCCCTAGGACCATCTGCAGGGTGCAGCGTGGCCAGTACAGACCCTCAGTGGGTGGCCCCAGAGTCACAAGTTGGGCTAGTAGTGCTGAGTGGTGGCCAGTGGGGTGGCAGGGACACACTTTTGTCCAGATGCCAAGGGGGTGTCTTGTCAGGGTCGCAGCCATCTGCTTTCCATTGCTGAAGCGCTGGCACCCTGCTTAGGGAGCATTTATGTAGCACTTACTGTGTGCACTGTTGTTGGTGCATTTTTACAGATGGGGAAACCAAGGTCTCAAAACAGGAGATGACTTCCCTTCGGCCACACAGCTGAGAGTGGCAGAGCCTGTTCGCACCCTGCAGCTTGGCCCCAGGGGCTGTTCTGAGTCCCCCCCCCTTCAGTAGGCAGGGCTGGCGGCAGAGGGCATGTGGGGGCTGCGGTCCTGACCTTGAGGGCTGGCTGTCCGCCTCAGTGCCGAGCAGGACAGTGGGTCAGCGTGAGCGGTCATCAGCCTCCGAGTTCTGACTGTGGTCCTCCTGCAGGCTGGCTGCATGCTGTTCCCCCACATCTCCCCCTGCGAGGTGCGCGTGCTCATGCTCCTGTACTCGTCCAAGAAAAAGATCTTCATGGGCCTGATTCCCTATGATCAGAGTGGCTTCGTCAATGCCATCCGGCAGGTCATCACCACCCGCAAGCAGGTGTGGCGGCTGGGTGCAGCCTGGCCCCGCTCACTGTGGGGCAGCAGGGGGCGGGGACAGGAGCTGTCCTCACAGGTTCTCAGTAAGGCTGCGAGGGGCCAGAGGCCTCTGTTGGGTGGGAGTGGGTGGCAGGTCTGGTGTGTTCCTTGGGAAGGTGCTGCGGCTCTGGGTAGTAAACCTGCTCATTATGGACAGTGCTGATTTTTGGGGAGAGTCCCGGACTGTGCACAAGTCAGTGGCTGCCTGCTGAAGCAGGCCATGGGCTTGGTGCGCTGGGTGGCTGGGGTGCAGAGGAACAGCAAGCAGGTGTGGGCGGGGTGCAGGCAGGGTCCCTTCTGCTGCACCGCCCACCTCCTCCTTCCCACAGGCAGTGGGACCTGGTGGCGTCCACTCAGGCCCTGTCCAGATTGTCAACAACAAGTTCCTGGCGTGGAGTGGAGTCATGGAGTGGCAAGAGGTGAGCACCTAGCAGCCTGAGGACCTGGGACTGGCATATCACTGAGTCCGGGCTGTGTGGGTGGCTGGCCTGTGGTGTCCCCTATCCCTGAGGTCTTTTCTCTTTTGGTCCCCCAAAGCCCAGGCCTGAGCCCAACAGTCGGTCCAAGAGGTGGCTGCCTTCGCATGTCTACGTGAACCAAGGGGAGATCCTGTGAGTGCTGGCTTGGGGCTGGAGGCCTCGCCTCAGCAGGGCCCCACCTGATGCCATCCTCTGTCCTGCAGGAGGACCGAGCAGTGGCCGAGGAAGCTGTACATGCAGCTCATCCCGCAGCAGCTGCTAGTGAGTGGCAGAGGGGGCAGGCAGCTTCCTCGGTGCCGGGGAAGGGGCTGGTCTGCAGGCCAGAGGTGGAGGGTGGCAGGGCCCCATAGGCCAGCTCTGGAGGCTTGCTGGGCATCTGCATTTCAGCTGGCTGTGAGGATGAGGTGGGCAGGGTGGCTGAAGCAGAGTGGCAGATGGGCCTGGGGCCGGCCGAGGGGAAGAGCTGAGGAAGCAAAGGAGGGAGTAGGCTGGTGGATGCCTCGGGTGGGCTGGTGAGCCCGGCCCGCTGCTGCTGCTGCTGAGGGCCCATGGTGCTGCTGGCTGCCCACAGACCATGCTGGTGCCGCTGTTCCGGAACTCGCGCCTTGTGCAGTTCCACTTTACCAAGGACATGGAGACGCTGAAGAGCCTGTGCCGCATCATGGACAACGGCTTTGTGAGTGGCACGGCCGCAGGGACTGGCCCTGGTGGGAGGAAGGCTGTCACACCTGTGAGCCAGTTCCCTGGGGACCAGCCCGGGAGGGCAGGCTGGTGGGAAGTGGGTGTGCGCCGCATCCAGGTGACTCTGGAGCTCAGGGCTGGCCCAACCCCATTGTGTAGCTGGGAAGCGGGACCAGAACTTGTGTGCAGTCCAGCGGGGCTGCGGGCCTGCTCCTCAAGTCTGCGGGCCTGCTCCTCAGGTCTGCTTGGTCCCAGGCACCTGGCCCACCCACTGCCTTGCTCATGCTCCCTGCCCCAGGGTCCTCCATGCGAAACCCAGGCTGCAGGCTGTCCCTTCAGCCCTGAGGACCTGGTGAACTCTGGTCTGTGGGTCTCGTCCCCCCATCCACGTGGGCAGGCTCGGCCTTCCGTGCTTGTGAGCCCTCTGCTGGTGACATGAGCTGCACCAGGAGACACCTGTCCCAAGGCCACTGTGTTTTCCTTTGCATTAGTTGAGGCAGTGGCACCGTGTGGTCACTGTGCTCCCGGTGGCTCTCGGGGCACAGAGAGCTACCTCCTGGGACCCCAGCTCCACAGCCCCTGGCTTCTGGTTTTGGGGCCTTCAGTCCCTCCCACTCTTGGCCTCGGTTTGTCTTCTATAAGGCCGGAGGGTGGTCCCTGTGTAGGATCCATGAGGTCTGTTGTCAGGGGCCCCAGTCAGCAGCATCACCACCATGTCCGACTCTGGGCCCAGGCCTGCCAGTGAGATCTGTGTTCATGGTAGTGTGACTGGCGGGGGCTGTGCTTAGAGCCTCCTGCCCACTTGGCTGGCCAGTGCCCCAGCCTTTGGGAGTGAGCTGGCACTTGTTTTGGGGGTGCTCCTCCCTCGGCCATTCTGGCGAGCCTGCTGCTTCTGGTCCACTGTCACTGTCGGCCTGTGTGTCCTTGTCCTTGCCCTGGGCTGGCAGGCGCTGTGCAGCAGGTGGGCTCCGGGAAGCGAGTGCGGAGGGCGCCAAGTGATTCCTCCCGTGCGTGCCTGCCAGGCTGGCTGCGTGCACTTCTCCTACAAGGCCTCGTGCGAGGTGCGCGTGCTCATGCTTCTCTACTCCTCTGAAAAGAGGATCTTCATCGGCCTCATCCCCCACGACCAGAGCAACTTTGTCAATGGCATCCGGCGTGTCATAGCCAACCAGCAGCAGGTCCTACAGCGGAACCTGGAGCAGGAGCAGCAGCAGCGAGGGGTGAGGCCTGCCCAGCCTGCCCCTGTGGCCCCGCCCTGCCTGCCCTGTGCTGACCCCCTTCCCTGGCTTCCTCTGCAGATGGGAGGGTAGAGGCCCCGGGCCGGGCCACCAGGAGTCACAGACAAGGCCCGAGCAGAGACTGGTGAGTGGCTACCCTGTTGAGTGCAGATGGACCCTTAGACCTGCCAGGGGAAGCAGGGTGACCCTGCCTTGGGATGACCTGAGAGAGAGTCACTACAGTCCCCATGGTCCAGGCTGGCTTGGGCAGGGAACAGGTCCTGGGGGCCCATTAGGTGCAGCAGGTGTGGGGGCCTGTGCTCTGGTCCCCTGAGTCCCTCCCACTGTGTCCCTGCCCCCCGGTCAGATGCCGCCAAGCAGGGCCCCTGGGGACTGCAGCTGCCCAGCAGACTGGAGGACAGCGTCTTGAGCTCTCTGAGGACGGTCCCTACCCCTGTATTTCCTCAATAAAGCCTTTTAAAATCCTGCCTTCCACCTCTGCTCACTGCTGAGCTGCTGGGTCCAGGGACGCCATGGCGGGGAGGTGGAGCCCTGATGGGAATAGAGTTTACAGCAGGCACCTAGGGGAGGCCAGGCTGCTGGGTGGGGGCTGCACTTTCAGAGTCCCTGTCAGCAAGTCCGGGAGGGAAAATGGCTCAGTGTGGCACCATGTCTTAGTTACTTTACTCACTGTGGAGACAAAATACCCGACACCCACAAGTTAAGGGAGGAAAGGTTTATTTAGCTCACAGTTCGCAGAGGTTTCAGTCCATAATCAGCCAGATCCAAGGCAGGGTGGCCTGGCAGATGGGCACTGAGGACAGGAAATGGTGGGCAGGAGGTAGCAAAGCAAGCCAAGGCATCAGTAAGCTTCTTAATGTCTCTTATAGCCTATCCAGGCTACCAACAGCACTCTCACCATGAATCCCAATAGCACATCTTTGATCCCAGCAGAACTATGCCAAACCAGTCAGTGGACCAACTCAACAGTCACACACTACAAAAAGCCCCACCTATGACTCCATGAGGCTTTGGGGAACTTACAGACACAGCCATAACATGCTGTCAGGTTACCTAGGTGGGTAGTCGTCCACTGTGATGGGCAGGGAGTTGTGCCGTAAAGCCTGTCCCCATCTGACACTGGAGGCACAGGTTGTATGATGTCCCCTGTGGTCCCTGCAGGCTGCACTCCCTGTAAGAACACAGGCAGGTGGGTGGGGGTGCCTCGGCTGGACTATGTCTGCCACACGCTGGAGAAGTCCAGGCCCACATCACACCTGCCCTGCCCGCTGCGAGTCGAAGCTGTGTCACAGAACCTGTGTCCAGGTATTCGTCCTCATAGGTCATGCTAAACCAAGCTCTGGGTTGGGGCTTCTGGCGTTAACTGGCTCTGGGGGGGTTCACTTGCTGCTGGCGGCCCCAGCGAGGCCTGCATCTCTTGCAGGGCCCAAGTGGTTAGGGTACATTGCAGGCTGGGAAGCGGACATGGGTGTGGTCTAAAGTCTCCTGCTCCTGACACAGGTGCAGCAGATGGGCGGGAGCCACACTTGTCTCCAAGGCCTCCATCCGCAGAGCAACACAAAAGGTCTCCCTTGCTCAGCGTGGTGCAGGCCTCGAGGCTCACCCCCAAGAGGACCACCCTTCCCTCCTGGCAATATGTTGGCCAAGCGTGCAGAAAACATCATTTATTGTGTGGGGAGAGGGTGGGGACAGCGACAGGGCTACAGCTCAGCCCTCGGAGAACTGGCGGTACAGCTGCTCCAGCTCTGGCTCCAGCTGCAGCCGGAACGGGATCTTCAGGATCTCAGTGAAGCCTTCTGCCAGCGCAGGGGCCTCGAACTGCTTCCTGGAGGCAGATGGGGCAGTGAGGGCGGGGAGGCCCGGCCCTGCCCGCCCAGCGCCTGCCTGCTCGGCCAGCGGTCTCACCTGTAGCCGAACATGACCATGTCCGACACGGGCACGTGAGAGCAGCCGGTCAGCTCGCGGAACTGCGGGGAAGGGGGAGGCACTTAGGGGTGGGGGCGGAGCCGGCAGGGCGGAGCCAGAGCCGGCGGGGCGGGGCTCACCCGGTTGTTGTGCTGCGCCTGCTCCAGGGTCGCTGTGAAGAGGAAGCAGCGGCAGGGGACGCCTGCGTCTCTGGCGCACTGGATGTACCTGTGGGGGCAGGAAAGGTGCTGGCTGTCACCAGGCCTCTGCCCGGCTGACTGACGGCCTCCCAGGGGACCCCTACCTGGCCCGGCTGGGGGCGTCTGGGTTTGTGTTGTCGATCACCACCCGTTTCCTCTGCTTCAGAGCTGTCACACAGGCGCTCACGCAGCGCTGCCACGAGCCCAGCGTGTCCTGGGCACAGGAAGAGGTCAGGATGGGGATAGGCGCCAAGGAGGGGGCAGACCCGGAGTTCAGCGCTGAGGGGCAGCACTCACCCTGTTTACATGGACGTAGCCCGCGGACACCAGGTGCCTCTTGAGGAAGGTGGACTTGCCGGCTGTGAGGAGCGTGGGGCGTCAGTGGGTGCGCGGGGCCCAGCAGGCACCAGGCACCAAGAGGTCGGGGCCAGGGCATCTCACCCCCAGGGAATCCCACGGCGACGACCACCTCTGGGTCTGAACTTAGGAGGGAGCTAGATTCGGGCAGGCAGACAGGCCCCACGCGGGAGACGGTTCTCTAGGGGAGACAAGGAGCGTGAGACCCCACTCCAGCCTAGGCCCCCAGCCACCCTCTCCCCGGCCTCACCGGGTCGAAGGCGGGGAGCTCAAATCGGGCCACTGGCCATTTGAGGAAGAACTCTTCCGGCGTGGCGAAGGGCAGGCCGAGGTTGAGGGCAAACTGCAGGCGAAGCGAGAGGTCAGGCAGAGATCAGATGGGCAGAAACCAGTGGGGACAGGCGGGGACAGGACTCACCAAGCGGTCGGCACAGGAGAAGTCTTTTTTCTTCCGTCCGGGTGCCCAGTCAGCCGGCCGGCCCGCGGCATCTGAAATATATGGGGACGCCCCTCAGCCACCAGCACCTCAGCGGGGTGCCAACCCACAGCTGCCTACCAGTGCTCACCTCCCACGAAGATGCTGTCTCCCAGGGAGATGGGCACGCCCTCGTTGGCCTAGGAGAGAGGCAGTGAGAAGCCCTCCTCACAGTATGCAAGGCTGCTGCTCGGTACCCTGCATTAAGCCAGTCTCAAACCTTTTATGTCCCTACCACAGGCCACTTCTCACACCTCCCAGCGCCTCACCTCGATCCTACCAAGTCCCCTGGCCAGAGCAAGGCCGGGCTCCTGTGCCTGCCCGTTCCCCACATGGCCGCCAGGGGGCACCTGCTCCCCCTCACGCAGCTCGGCGCTGACCCTGCCTCCCTGCCTCCCTTGGGCCTTAGTCAGTCCTCGCCCTCTCCTTACTGAGGTCCAGCACAGACTCCGCACTGTCACAGACAGACAGAGCACTCTCAGTCCTGCCTCGGGCCTCCTCCTCCTTCGACCTTTACCCAATGGCTGCTCCTCGCAGAGGCCGTCCGTGACCTCCGGAGCTGGAACTGTGCAGCTTTCCCTGGCCTCCCTCCAGGGTCACACGCCAGCCTGCACACTCAGAGTGGCCGTGCTCACCACCCCTGCGCACTGTGGGCGGGCACTGTTCCAGTTCAGTGTATTAGTGGGCTCCAAAACAAATGTGCATGTGGAAGTATGAACAAATGGATGAATGAACAAATGATGTTTCCCTCAGGCATCAATGTCAGCGATTAACAGCACTGGCTTTGTGCGCCCCTAGGACATGCTAGCTGCAGACCACAGGGACCAAGCATGGAGGCGAGGGGACAGGGGCTCACCTGCTCCTGCAAATGTTCCCACATGCCTGTCAGCGGCTTCCGGCATAGGCCCTTGTGTGTGGACACCAGCACCTGTGCGTGGGGTGGGTCACACTGTCCTGGCTGCTCTGAGCACTGGCTCTCACCAGTCCTGGAGCTGCCCCTCAGCCATACCTGCAAGGGGACCCCCAGCTTTTCCACTACAGCCTCCACCTTGGCCTTGAAATCCTCTGCTTGCAGTTTCCCTCGCCCGATGGCCATCTGGTTTGTGAAGATCACCAGCTGGGGAGCACACAGAGTCACCGGGGCCCGGCCAGCGGGGCCCTGGCACAGTCTGGCCTCCATGTGCACATGCGTGTGCACCACACATGCACACACATAGAGGCACACACCTTGTAGCCCTCGGTGTCCAGCTGCTGGAGCCTCCTTGGAATGTCTGGGTACAAGATCCTAGGGCGGTAGAAGCTGCGGGTGACCGGGGCCCCGGGGACTCCGGCTTTCACTCACTCCTGTCCCCGTCCTGCCTCACCTCCAGTCACTGGGGCCCGTGGGAAAGACCTTCCCAGAGCGGGTGGTGATGAGGGTCCCGTCCAGATCAAAGGCAGCCACCTGGGGTCATGAGAACACCAGGAAGAGCAGCACATGATACCCCTGAGCACTCACAGCCTGATTCACAGGATCACCCTGAGCTTAGAGATGGGAAAACTGAGTCACATGGCCTCACGTCACATGGAAGGATGTGGCGCAGCAGGAATGCAGCCCTCACATCTCTGACCACAGACCCCGAAGTCCTCTCTGTCTCCTGTCACTCCTGCATCCCTCTGCCCCAACTTTCCCAGGCTTTAAAATGGGGATGAGCATCTTACACCACCCTGCCCCACCTCTCCACCTCAGAGGTTCATCATCGTGCAAATAAAAACACAAATGAAGCTTTTCTGGGTGCAGCCTGGGCGCCAGGGACCAGGAATCGGACTGAATCTGCAGTCTGCGCACTGCCGTGGTGAGGCCCTCACCTTGCTCCGGGGCTTCACCCCGGGTGCTGCAAACACCAGCAGCTTGTCCAAATTCTCCCAGGCAGGGGTCGACTTCCGAATCCTCTTTTTCTGCTGCTCAGCATCCTCCTCCTTCCTCTCCTTGTCTGGGACTTCCGGAGGGGTGCCAGGTGGAGCGTCTGGCTGGGATCCTGGTGTACGGGTCTCTTCCCAGCGCAGGGTCAGCGGGTGGAGGCCATTGACCAAATACAGTGTGTCCCCCACCCCCAGAGAGCCCTCCAACCCCGGGCTTAACTCCTGGGTCCCAGCAGTAGAAGGATTAATGCCCAGCTGCAGAGAAAGAAGGTGGGACTGGTTCCATCCTCATTGCAACCTCCTCCAATCAAACACCCAGGGGCAAGACTTGCCTTTCTCAACCTACCAATCAAACCCTTAAGCCCCAACTCTTCACTGTGTACAACCAATCAGGGATTTGGAAAGGCAACAGGCTTCCAGTCTAGTCCAATTGAAAGGGGACAGTGGACACTCTACTGAAGCAGGCTATATGCTTCTTTCTTTATTTAGGCATACCCTTCTCTCCCAGCCAATCAGGTATTTCTTATTTCTTTTCTGGTATTGGGCATTGAACCCAGTCTTGCTCATAGGCAAGCACTCCAACAATGCTCTACATCACCAGGCTTTTGTTGTTTTTTGAGGCAGTCTTGTTATGTGGTTTCAGGTTGGCCTCAAACTTGTGGCGATGCTCCTGCCTCAGCCTCCGAAATGCTGAAATTACAGGTGTGTGCCACCACACCTGGCCCCAGCCCGTTTCAATTTTTTTTTTGTGGGGGTGCTGGGAATTGAACTCAGGGCCTTGTGCTTGCTAGGCACAAGCACTCTACCACTTGAGCTAAATACCCAACCCCACCTTTTTGAATTTTTGATAGTGTCTTGCTAAGTCATCCAGGTTGGCCTGGATCTTGCCTGCCTCAGCCTCCTGGCTACCTTGTGTGCCACTGTGCACAGCCCAATCAGACGTTTCTAATGTTCCCTGCTGGGCTTCGACTCTTCCCCCAATCCCACCCCCAGGTCTTGTGGCCCATCACTGAAGCTTTGGTACCTGTTTCACTGCTACTGTCCGCCTCTCAGGGTCTGCAATCAGCTCCACTGAGGAGTGAGGGGAGGAAGTCAGGATCTGCATCCGTGTACCATCCATTGGTTCCCTCACTACTGTGAACTGGCCAGCTTCAGGCCACAAAACGGGGCTACAGCATCTACTCCGGAGGGAGCAGGAAGTAGAAGCAGCATATTTCTAAATGGGATTGACTCTTTTTTTTTTTTTTTTTTTGGTACCGGAAATCGAACTCAGGGCCTCATGCTTGCAAGGCAAACACTCTAACCACTGAGCTAAATCCCCAGCCCTGGGATTGACTCTTGAACGTGCAGTAGCCAGAGTCTCTAGGAGTGCCTGCACACTGATCCCTGCCTAAGGACACAGGGTGGATAGCCCTCCCGGCGGGGCTAGTGCAGGCTTGGGAAGGCTCCCTCTTGAAGCCACATCTGCAGCCCCAAGGCGAATGCGTCTATCTACAGCATCGGTGGCGTCTTAGGCAAAGTGTGGCTAGATGCAGCTCCTGGCTTGTCTTGGTACCGTCCAACCTAACATTTTCGTTCCTCCATAGGGCCGTCTCTCTTCACGAGGGTAGTGGCCTGTTTCGGGCCTGCAGAGGCCTGTGAGCGTCCCTCTGGGCCCCCTGGCAATTCTCCCGGAGTGGCTCCCTCCTCCAAAGGGCCTGGCTCGGTCTAGGTGAGGCATAACCTTTTTTCCTGTGCTCCCCACCCAGAGGCCACCTCTGAACGTCAGGACTGGCTACACCACGCAATTCCCTCCCTGGATAACTGCACTTTTCCCACGGGCTTCTTTCCCACCGGTTTGTTCCCGCTCCCGCGGCAGGCCCCGCCCCCACCCACCTTGGGTCCTGGAGCACTTCCGGTCCGTGACCTGGGTCAGGGGTCCCCGACCCAGGACAAGTGTTTGCCCGTCCGAGGGCAGGAAGATGGGCGGCGCTCCCCCAGGAGGGCTCTCCAACCACAGGCGGCCCTGGGCCTTCACCTCGGCCATCCCGGGTGCCGACCTAGGGGGAAGTCGGTGCTCAAGCCTGAGCGACAAGGCGCCCTGGCTGGTTACAGGAAGTCCCGCCTCCTCCCATTGCTACCATTAGAAAGCCCAGGCCAGCCAACGGCTCCCGGAAGTCCCGCCCCCTCATCTGGGCGAGAGCGCCACGCACGCCGCTGGGACCCGGAGACTGCGGTCGGCTAGGCAAGGTCCTAACCGGGGCGCTCTGCCTGCGACCCTCCGCTCCTCGCGGACGGAAGTGACCCGTTCCAGGGAGGGAAGCGAGGCGTCGGCTAATGTTCCCTGCTGAGCGATTCCTCCCTCAATCCCACCCCCAGGCTTTGTGGTCCATCGCTGAAGCTTTGGTACCTGTTTCACTGCTACTGTCCGCGTCTCAAGGTCTGCAACCAGCTCAACTGACGAGCAGCAGACAACCCACCCCCCGCCTTGGACTTCTAGGGTCCTGCTGCGGTTCTGCCCTTCATCCTTCTTGCTGCTGTGAGGCTCAGGGCAGTAGGGAGCGAAGCGGATCCTCCATCCTTTCCACTTTGATCTCTTGTTTTCATCCCCTGGGCAGAAGTTTTGGTTACCATTAGATGATCGTGCTCAGCTGAGGAAACCCACCCTCCGCCTTCCCCATAGTCCCGGATCGCTGCTTTGCTTTACCCTTGATGCTGTAATGTTCTCATCTGTAAAGTGGAGATAACGGTTTCCACTTCGTAGGTTAACAGGGAGATACAGAGTGCGTGTTATGGTGGCAGTAAGCTATTTAAATCTAGGGGTGGACAGACGGGAAATGCCGATTCCACGTTGACTTCGTCCTAATTTCCGGCCAGGTCCCACCTGCTCTGGCTGGGGGTTCTTCGTTTTGCTGGCGAGCGTGACTTCGTAGCCGATTCCTTAAGAACAATTCTGATTCCAACTCATCTCCCGTCAGATTAGGATTCCACGGTCACACAGGACCTGGGTACTCTCCCTGATCCCATGAACCCTCCATTTTCTTACCTATAAAATAGGGACATGAGCTGGGCGTGGTGGCGCACGCCTGTAATCTCAGCACTCAGGAGGCTGAGGCAGGAGGATCGCCACAAGTTCAAGGCCAGCCTGGGCTACATAGCGAGTTCAAAACCAATCTGTTCTACACAGCGAGACCCTGTCTCAAAAAAAACAAAATAATGGGGGCAATAACTCCAACTCTCAGCTTTGCACCGAGAATCGATGAAATGCTGTTTGGCTTCAGAAAATGTTGAATGAACATCCACAACTCACATTCATCAGAGGTAAAACTCTTTAATCTCAGAGCGCTCCTCCTAACTCCCGATCCCCCCGCTCTCTCTCCCATGCCAGGGCCGGAGAGTGAGGCCCCCTGTCCCCACCTTGGGTGGACAAGGGCCCTGTAAGGCACCGGTGAGGATGGGGGAGAGGGGCGGGAGCTGGTACCGTCCTGGATAAAAGGACAGGCTTCGATTGGCAGGCTCTTGTGCGATGGAACCAGTGAAGGGTCTTGGACACAGGGACAGGATTGAGCCATCCCTGAGGGAGTCAGGGGTACAATTATCAGGACTCGGGCAAAAAACGAGCCCAGCCCCAGTAGTGTAAAAAACGGCAAACTGAAGGCCGCAGCCTGATTCCGGGTACAGAAGGGCTTGACCCGCCCCAAAAAGGCTGCAGCCAATGAGGGAGGATTCAGGAAGAGCGGAGGGTGACTTGACCACGCCCCAAAAGGCTGTGGGCAATCACGAAGTAGGATTCTGGAAGGGCGCAGGGTAATTCCGGGAGCTTGATCTAGCCCCTTGACTGGATTCAAGCTAATCAAATGAAAGAGCTGCCCAGTCAGCAGGCAAAGTGGAGGCCACTACCCAATCATGGAGCTTGGCTGTGCTCTTTCGGGGATGGAGCCAGTGCCGAGCGAGCAAAGCCTTTGTCGCTAGGCAGAAAAGCGACGAAGTGACCCATTAAGGGTTCAGAACTAGCCACGACACTCGGGGCCCTCAAAGACTCGGTCGCTAGATAGAGAAAAGGGCAGCAGACCCCATCGGCAGCTGGACAGATCTCGCTCCCGGGCGCCGGAGGCCGTAGGCCGCAAGGGCAGGGAACCGGCTGGGCCCGGCCAGGCCGGGGGCGGGGACGCGGGGAGGCCGGCCCCAGAGCGCACGCGGATTGGCGGGTCTCGGGGGCGGGGCAGGGATGTAGTGTGGGGCAGGGGGGGGGCGCGACCTCCCCCGGCCTCAGTATTTCCGCTTCAGCTTCTGGAAGTCGCTAGTGTTGAGCCGCGGTCGCGGCAGGTCCCCAAAGACCTGGGTGTCCTCGGCCTCTCGCAGCACCAGCGCGCGCATGCTCGCTGCGATGCGGTCCAGGTCGGGCGACGAGGGCTGTGGAAACCGCGGGGTAAGGGTCAGAGCGGCGGGGTCCGCCGCACCCACGCGACCCAGGCCCACTGCCAGCAGCCTGCCGCCTCCCGCTGGCGCCCTGCGATACCCCGTGCCAGCCTTCTCCCACCGACTCCGACACCTCCCCCCTCCAGGCAGGCTTCCTGTCTTGGGTCCCACCGCAGCAGGGGTGCTGCTGCTCTGTGGTCCCTGAGGCTGTGCGCACCCAGAGGGTCTCCTGACTGACGCTGGCATGTTCCAGGCAGACCTCTGCCTCCACAGGCCTCCACCTCCTCTCCTGAAAAACGGGGCTAGGGCCCTGTGAGGGCTGAGATGAGATCATGGCCAGGGACTGCTGCCCGTGGCAGAGAAGCCATCTCCTCGCGCCAGCCTTCTGCTATCTCCGGCCCAGCCCTGCCATTAAGGATGGGAGAGCCTGTGAGGACAGCAGCCCAGGACCCGCACTCAGGAGGCCTGAAGTCCACTTAGCTGCGTTAGTGGAGTGGCCTGGCTCGATGCTGCGAACCCAGAGCTTCCACACTAAACTGTATCCCCAGCCTTTGTATTATAATTTTTGAGGTAAGATCTCACAGTCCAGGCTGGCAATCCTCCTGCCTCAGCCTCCCAAGTGCTGGTATTACAGGCCTGTGCCACCACATTCGGCTCCATCATTGGCCTGACTTGTGAATAAAAACCTTGGGGGAGACACTGGGGTCCCAGGCCTCCTCCCTTGAAGCCCACAGCTCCTTCTCTGAAGGAAGCTGGGTTTCAGTACCAGCTCTGCCCTGTCTAGGCCCAGACTCTGCAGTCACGTGGCCTCCCAGTGCCTTGGTTTCCCTTTGCTTCAGGGAATTTCAGAGATGGGCAGCAAGGGCCAGGCCAGGCCAGCCCAGGAACTACAAAGGGCACTATGTGGGCAGAACAGTACACAAGGATGGGACCAGGAATGTGTGGGGTGATCTGAGCCTCAGAGTCCCCATCTGGAGGAGATGTTAAAATACCTGTGCCTTACCCAGAGTGGGTGTTCCACAAATGCAGCTGCTTCTGGAGAGGGGAGGCCTTCCCACAAGGCCTTGGACACATACTGGGCTGCAGGAGTTAAAAGGGCAGGGCTCTGGGCCTAGCATTTGCCTCTCCAGTTTGAGGGAAGGATTCAGTCAGCTAACAGGCCAGGCATAGTGGTTCATGCCTGAAGTCTCAGCTACCCGGGAGGCCGAGGCAGGAGGGTCTCAAGTTTGAGGCTAGCTGAGCCACTCAGTAAGACTTTTCTCAAAGATAAAAAATAAAGCAGCCAGAGCCTAGGGCTTCCTGGAGGCAGTGGCTCTGAGCCCTCCTAACCACCCTCCTTCCCTCCCCGTCCGCCCTCACCTGTCCGTTCTCTTCATCCGAAGACCGAGCCTCGGTCCTCTTCTCCTTGAAGGCCCAGACGGGCACAGACACAGGCAGGGACTTGGCATACTGCTGCGTGGGCAGGGCTGAGGCCAGGGGCACAGAGCAGGCTGGGGGGCCAGCAGGGGCCTCCTCACTCAGGCTCCCATCTGTGAGAGAAGAGGGCTTTCAGCCTCTGTCCCAATCCTTGCCCAGCTCCTGGGGCAGGGTCAGCCCAACCACTCACCATCTGTGCTCTCAGGGTCTGACTCACAGAAGGGGGGCAGGTCCTGGAGGGTAGCATCCTCATCCATCACGAAGAGCCCTGTGGATGGCGTCAGAAGTCCCGGGTACTCAGGCCTTCGCCTCCCAGAAGCCTCTGTGGTTATCATTCCCTCTGCCTCAAACACCCTTCCCCTATTCTGCTTGGTCACTACGGAATCCAGCTTCCATCACCCGTCATACCTTCTGGCATAAACTCCTAGAGGTCTGTTTGGGACAATGGGGCTCCATACAGAGGCGGAAAGAGATAGGGCACCATTGTGATCCCACTTGACAAAGGCCAAAGACCACTGGGGGTCTTGTCTCTTGCCCAAGGTCTCCAGCTAGTAAAGTAGTTGACACCAGGATTTGAACCCAGTCTGTGCCCTTCCTGCTTTGGGAGTTTTCTCCAACAATGCTGAGGCAGCCAGCCGTTGGTAAGAACCACAGATAAGTAACTCCTATTTATTAAGTCCCTTGCAAACTCCTGCTCAGTCCACAAAGCCCTAGTGTCCAGCCTCCAAATTCCCCCCAAATACCTAATGTTCCCGGGCCCACTGCCCACAGCAAGCTTTCCCAGAAGTGGGAGTGCTGGTCTCTGAGCCCCCCTGCTCCATGGAGCTGCAGTCTCAACACCTCTAAAGGCCTTAGCTTCCTCTTCAACTCCTGTCTTGGCCCCAAAGACCTCCATGAATGACGCCAGGACACCAGCTCCCAGCCAGACAAGCACCCCTCAGAGAGAGGCCTGAGCATGCTCTGGCTGCCAGGCGCCTCTCACCTCCGTTATCACTGCCGCCCAGCCGCTCCCCAGAGGTCTCGGTCTCTGTCGGCTCATCGTCATCCTCCTCGTCATCCTCCCTGGACAGGGCCAGGCGGGGCGGGCTCGGAACGGGGCTGGGTGGCTGTGGCACTGGCGGGGGTCCAGGTGGCCGAGCTGCGGCCGCAGCCCTGTGGGCCTGGGCGATGTCATGGAGGCAGCGGCGGGCGGCCTCTGCCAGGGCCCCGCGGCCATGGGCTGCATAGGCACAGGGCCCCGGGCGCGGTGGTGGTGGCGGTGCAGCGGTCAGCAGCACCAGCTCTGTGCCTGTCCGGGCCCGGAAGCGCTCGGCGGCCCCCACCACGGCCTCCCACAGCTCCTCGGGCCGCCCCGCTGCCATCCGAGCCCTGTGGGTCAGAGCAGGACAGGGGCTGAGGCCCAGCCACTGTGCTGTGCCTCCCAGCCCTGTGTCTACCTGGAAGCTGGATGTCGCTCGCTGTGAGCCTCTCTGAGCTCACTGCCACCCACACCTCGTTCCCACTCCTTCCTCCTGTGCAGGGTCTGCACTGTCCTCTCGCAGTCATTGTCTCCTCTTGGCCCTGTCTGTGCCATGTCTTCAGGATAGGCTTCACGCATCCAAACCATTCCCAGGTTTCAGACTTAGTATGAAGGGCCAGGAGGTGAAATGACTGAGTAGCAACTTGTGCTGCAACACTGATTCCATGTTGAAAGGGTAACATTTTAGATACACTGGCTAAATAAAATACATGTCTAAAGTGAATGTTGTCTGTCTTCTTGGACATTTTAAACTGCATGAGTGGTAGGTGCTGCATCTCTAGGAACAGCCTCATTCTGTCATCAGGCCGGACCCCAGTCCTGCACAAGGCCCAGAAGGTCCCTCTGTCTGAGCCAACCCTACTCCTTGCCAGAATGCCTGGGACGAGGTGGTACCTGTACCAGAGGCACTGGTCCTGCACTGTTTGCCAATCCTTCACTCATCCAGTGTGGACAAGACTTCCCTACTCTGGATCAAGCCAGTCCCCTCCTCTGGGCGACCCATCACACACATGTCCCTCAGGACAGGACTATCTGGGCCTGTGACTGAGTGGCCTGGGAATGGGGGTTGATTTTGGGGAGGGTGCTGGGAATTGAACTCAGAGCCTTGCGCTTGCTAGGCAAGTGCTCTTCTACTTGACCTAAATTCCCAACCCCAAGTGTGGGGGTTGAATAAAGGCAAAAAACAGCTGGGGATCTGTTCAGTGCCTAAAATGCACGGTAAAGCTTCTGTACTTCTACCCTGTCTTCCCTGGGCCCCAAGATGGCTCATGGGTGTTCCCTGTAATGCCTGGGCTCCCACCATTCTAGCTCGCATTACCAAGGCTTGCCTGTCCCACTGCACACTGTGGACACCCCAAATGCAGGACTCCGTATCCCCAGGACAAGCCTGGCCCCTGGGCAATGGGAGGAAGAGCAAGAGGTTAGGGGCTGGGTTCCTCCCTGACTCCGACCTGCTGTGTGACTTAGGACCACTGTCTGACTCTGTGCCTTTTTGGCCCCGTTGGTCAGGGCAGCGGGGACAGGGCCGTTGGGCAGCTGAGGAGCCTCCCTGGAGGAGTAGTGAACACCCTGTTGTAGAGGAATTCAAGCCCACCATGGCCACAGTAAGGGTAGGGGTGAATCTGGAGTCTGAATCCAACATGCAGGTCCTTGGTGACTTAAGGTCATGGAAGCTAGCATCTGCAGGGCACCTGTGCAGACTTCACCCCTGTTGCCTCACTTCCTGCCTGACTACCAGGTGGGGGCTGTGAATCCCTGGGACTCAGGGGCCACAAGGGCCAGCTGAGGGAAGGAAGGGCCAGGGCACAGCAGTGACCTCCTCCTCCACCCTCCACCTCCCCAAGGAAGAAGCCTTGTCACCCCACTTTACATTCACAAGCTCGGGCCCAGCTGGGCTGGGATTCAGCCTGCTCTCAATCCTCACTGCCACCCTGCTGCCTTAGGAGGCAAGATTTATGATCTTCTCACCCGGATGGGGAGAGAGGCTCAGAGAGGTTAAGACACTGGCCAAAAGGCACACAGCCAGACAAGGAAGGCGTGGGGCTGGCTGCTTCTTCCTGACCCCCAAACCCCAGAGCACTGGGTGGTGCCCCGTGTCTCTTTCCTAAGCCTCCTGTCCTTCCATCTGAGGAGTAAACCAAAGCTTAGAGCACGGAGATGACTGGTCCAGGGCCACACAGCCTGGCATGCCGGGCCTGGGCTCTCACTTCTCTGGGCCCCAGCCCCTCCTGCCATGCCGGGAATGGGAAGAGAGCTCCTGGCATAGCCACAAGGCTGAACACTGTGAAAATGGGGGGCAGGGTGAGTGGGTGGTGTGTCTCCCATCAGAGGAGGCAGGGACAAAGAGGAGGAAGGTCTGTCAGGGCCTGGGATTCTGTGGACTCAGTTACCCAACAGGGGAGCAGCCAGGAGATGGAGCCTGGAGGAAGTCCTGTGGCCTGGGGGGAGCCTTCACCTCACTGCAGAAATTTAACATTAGAGAGAGACGGGAAGGAGGTGAGACCTGGCCCCCACATGAGGGGGAGAGATGAGAGGTGAGGCGACGGGCCCTCTGGATGAGAAGTGGAAGGCAGAAAGGTGAGGAGAGTAGGTGGAGTGAGGAAAGTGGTTCCAGGAGGTGACAGCACAGCAAAGTCCCCCGAGAGGCGAGGGGTGCCAGCGACCCCCCTCCCGCCGTCAAGCTGGAGGCGGCCCTCACCCGCAGGCGTGGAGAACGCGATCATGCAGGAGGCCGGGTGAGCGTCGGGGGCCCCGCTCCGCCGCGCAGACACCTCCCCACCGCGCCCGGGGTCCAGGGCAGACCCACTGCTCCAGGAAGAAAACAGGAAATCCCGCCCGGGTGGGAGCCAGGACCGGAAGTCCCGCCTTTGGACGGGTGAGGGGCGCCCCGAACCCCGCGAGTGATCCCCAGCCCCGCGGACATGGTCCACGGCCAAAGGCAGCATCCCAGGGGCTCTGGACGCCGACGACAAGGCTGTCAGGATTTGCCTCGGGTCCGACACGACCGTTCCCGGGGGAGGCTCCTTGCCAGCGCTCAGACAAAGGCCGCTGGACAACCTCTGTCCTCTCGTCTATGTAGGCCGTATCCCTCCCGTAAGCCGCTCGCCCTCCCAGAGCCCCTCGGCCTCAGGGCCGCCAAATCCTCCCCGCACCGCGGTTCACAACGCCGCCTCCACTCACGTGCCCGTAGCCAGCATGGCCGGCCCGGCGCCGTCGCCGCCCTCAAAAGGCATGGCGGCGCCTCCCGTCACTTCCGCTTAGCTGCCCCTCCTGCCCTCTGCCCACTCGGCCTCCATTGTCCGGGCCGCCAGAGACCAAAGTGGCCATAGAGGCTTCAGCCACGCCAGCGGGGCAAAGGCAACAGCAGAGTGCCCATAAGAAAGATGGCAGAAGGTTGCGCAGAAACCAGCCTAAAACACTTCGATTCACCCCTAAGAAACATGGCTGTTCACACATGCTTACCCAGGACCACAATAAACTAAACCAAGTGACCTGACGTCGCTTATCTATAATCAACTTCCAGAGAAGTGGAGGAAATAAGTGCCCGTAGCCGACATGGCAGCCAGTCGGCTTCCTCTGCCCATAATGTATACGGGCACTCTCTCTCCAACCTAGCCCCCTTCAGCACCACGGCTGGCAAAGATCCAATATGGCATTTCTTGCTTCAGTTTGCCCAGCTTCAAAATGGCGGCTCAACTCCCCCCCACTTCTTCTGTGACTCATTAATTCGCATGGGGCGGCTTCGTTTTCGGGGGACATTGTCGGCTTCAGCCCGTTATTCCAGGCCCTTCAGCACCTCTTGTGATGTACGGTTCTTCTCACCTTCTCTTCCTTTATGTGTTCCTCTTTTCCAGCACTTCGGTGTCGCGCCCCGCAGGGAGATGGGATTGCCCCGCACTAACATGGCCTCGACCGACCCTCTAGGGCCCTGCCCTCGAACAAAATGGCACTTTTACGGCTTCGATGCCAGAACACAGTATGGAGAACTAGGCGTTTCGGGGAGAGGTGGAGCAAAGGGGTGGAGCTTTTGGGCCCGCCCCGTTGTTTACTTCGTGGGGACAGCGGAAGCACTGCGCCTGCGCACTCTCGCTGGCCGGCTGTCCACTCTCTGAACCATGTGATTTGAACACTTGTTGTTCAGGTTCAACTACCCTGTCCTGAGAGATGGTTTCACCCACTCCCGCTCTAGAATGGTAGGAGCGCTACCACTCTCTGGCCTTGAGGGGGAATATCTTTTCCGGATATGACACTACATTGATCCGGAAAAGGAGGAGGCCAGGGCAGTGGTGCCTTGGCGGCGGCTATGGAGGGATCTGGCTACAGGGTAAGTACTCAGAGCCCATTCCCTCGCTTCTGTCTTTACGATACGCCCTGGTCCTGTGGTTTGCTTTTCTCTCACGCCGCGCGGGGACTTTGGGAATCAGGCAGACCCTTAGCATACACCGCTTCCCTACAAACGCGCTGTCACCCTCCACGGCCCAGAGGGAGACCCTTTAGCCCCGCCCCTTTTGGAATGTACTCCCGCACCAGAACGCCGGGCGGGGCTTTGGCTTTGGCCACGCCCCAATCTCCCTGGCGACCCCCCTCTGGGCCCGCCCCTGACTATAGCTCCTCCCCGGAGCCGCCCCCATTGGCTCCGACCGGGGCCTCTCCCCTGCGCGACTTCCCCAGCGGGGCCGGGTCCTGACTGGTTTCCGCCCCCAGGTGGTGTTTGAGAAGGGAGGCGTGTACCTCCACACCAGCGCCCGCAAGCACCAGGACCCGGACTCCCTCATCGCGGGCGTCATCCGTGTCGTGGAGAAGGTGGGCTGGGAGGGAGCAGGGTTTGGGCAGGCCCCCGGCAGGATTGAGGTGGTATTTGTAGGAGTATTGTCCGGGACCTTGGAAGGGTGGGGTGGGAATTGCAATAAGGGACGAGGTTTTGGAACACTAAGGGTGGAGACTGCAGAAGTTTGGAAGCTGCTACGGAAAGCTTCGGGGTGACTGGGGAACCCACTAACGCCTGGCCACTTTCCTCAGGACAGTGACGTCCTCCTGCATTGGGCTCCTGTGGAGGAGGCTGGAGATTCCACCCAGATCCTCTTCTCCAAGAAGGTAGGCTGCTCCCCTAAGAGCGCAGCCGTGCTTTGCGGCGTGTGTAAGCCTGGTCCTCTGAACCCTCTGCCGCTTTTTCTGTGTGAAGCCGGTTGAAATGCTCACTTAAGGAAAGAGGGTACTCTGCCACCGTGCGAAAGGACAGTGCAGCTAGGGGGTGGGTTCCAGCTGCTGGAAGGCGTGGCTTTCTGAGGTCCCTTCTGCCATCAGCCGGAGGCTGCTCACTAGATTGCTCCCTCCTCCACAGTTCTCACACACTTTGGTCCTTTCCTGTCCTTCTTCAAGGACTGTCACCAGCACCACAGCCCTCGGCACCACCACGTGCACCTTTTCCCTGAGTCTCCTCTCTCAAGCTAACAATAATGACAGCAGTCACCGTTTATGGCTTTACACTGTTTTCATAAAAATCTGTGAGCCAGCTCTCCAAGATGAGTGCATTCATTGTGTGTCGCAAACATGTACTAATAAAAAAGATATATTTCATTTACCATAAAAATTCAAATTTTTTTTTTTTGGTGGGGATCTAACTCAGGGCCTTGTGCTTGCAAGGCAAGCACTCTATTCACTGAGCTAAATCCCCAGCCCTTTACTCCTTCTTAAGGCTGAGTGGTACTCAGCCTTCATGTCTTGTGGACATGCAACATTTTGCTTCCTCACGTTTGATGGACACCTGGGTTGTTTCTGTCTGTTGGTTGTGATGGGTCATGCTGCTGTGACCACTTGCTTTCTTCTGTGGACACGCTTTCATTTCTTGTTGAGTGTATATGCAGGAATGGAATTGCTGGCTCAGTGCTTAACCTTTTGAGAAACAGCCTCACCGTTTTGCAGCGCAGTGGCACGATCTACACCCCGTCAGCAAAGTACGAGGGTTCTGTTTTCTCTGTGTCCTTGCCGGCATGCATTGCTGTCTGGGATCCTGGCCGTCCTGTTGGGCGTGAAGTGGGAGTGTCCTGTGGTTTTGACCTGTGCTTCCCTAACGAAGACTTGCAATTTGCCTTAAGCATCTCCGGCTGTCTCTGCAGCACTGCTTGTGGTGTAGTATTTTTCTCTCCATGCACTGGCAGACTTGGGTTCAAATCCTCGCCCATTCCTGGCTGTGCTGGTGACCCTGGCAAGTGCTGTTCTTTGTCTTGTGCTTCTGTTCCCCTCTTTGTTCAGTGTGGCTGCCATCTGGTGAGGCCCAAGGCTCAGACCTGGAAACCTGCAATCCGTAGCCCCTTACTGTCCTCTCTTCTCCCAAGGACTCCGGTGGGGGTGACCCCTGTACGTCTGAGGAGGAACCCACCTTTGACCCTGGCTACGAACCGGACTGGGCCGTCATCAGTACTGTACGACCACGGCTCCACCACTCTGAGCCCAGCAGGGGTAGGCTGAGCTGGTGCCCTGGGGGGGCAGTGGGACACATCCTACCCTCACTGGTCATGACTGAAGGCTTTGCTGCCCACAGTGAAGATGGCCATCTGGCACTGCCTTTCCTTCCCAGGAGAATGGAGTGGGTCAGCCCTGGGCACCCCCATGAGTCCTACTCTTGAAGGTTTCCTCTCTGCTGGGGGTGACAGATGAAGCAGTCGCAGGGTTATTTGTGGTATCCTGGAGTCATGGAGGGTGTGGGGCACCTAGTGGAGGTGCCTGACCCCTCAGGGGAGCGAGGAAGCCTTTCAGGAAGAGGTGATACCAGCGCTTGGCTCTCAGGAGTTTTCTCTCCCAGTAGAGAGAGAGAAACCTCTGAAGAAGCCATCAGGCTTTTGTGGTGACTCAGGTTAGGGTCTGGAACAGACAGGGTTGGAGATAAGACAGGCAGGGGGACAGGGATAGACCTGAGGGGCCCTGTGGGCCAGGCAGAGGAATATGGGCTTCTTGGAAGGTTCTGGAACATACCTGTGTCCACCAGGCTTCCTTCCCTTTTTGTTTAGTGATTCTGATGAAGTGTGAGGTGGCCCAGAGTTCCCAGAGACCAGCGTGTAGGAGTGTTTTGTGGTGGGACCTCTGGAGACAGCTGTGCTGGTGGAACTGGTGGCCTCTGGCCTCCCATGCTGTGTCTGTCATGGTGCTGTCCTCCTAGGTGCAGAGCCCAGCTCCCCCAGGGGCCAGTGGGCCTTCTCCGTGAGTCTGGGTGAACTCAAGTCCATCCGCAGATCCAAACCCGGCCTCAGCTGGGCCTACTTGGTCCTGGTGACCCAGGCTGGAGGCTCCCTGCCTGCCCTGCACTTCCACCGTGGAGGCACCCGGGCCCTGCTCCGTGTCCTCAGCCGCTACCTGCTGCTGGCTAGGTGAGCATACTCCTAGGCCTGACCCCTCAGGGCCGCCAAAGAAGCGAGATGCAAACTGATTTAAAGAAAGATGAAAGGAAGCAACTGGCACGTGTAACTGAGAAGTCCCAGAGTAGTACTGCTTTCACAGAACCTGGGCCCAAGGTGTTAGAAAGAGCTGCTGATTTTCCCTTTGGGGGGGGTGTCTGTCATTCTCTGGGGCCACCAGCAGCCCTGGCTTAGCAAACCCAAAGAATAGAAAATATCATTTTTCCCACAGTTCCTACAAAATCCTAGGGCTGCCTCCCACTGGTTTATTCCTGAGTCAGTTGCCCTGGCCAGGGAAGTAGAGGGCCCTCATTGGCCAGCCTAGGTCATGTGCCCACCATGGGGTCCAACTTTGGTCTCCCAGCAATAACACCAGAGATGAGGGGGTAGGTGGGACACTACCCCTGGAACGAACGTGGTGTGGATGGCCCCGGATACCGTGCTCTCCAACTGTGTGCCACTTGTGCATCCCCTCCTACCTCCCAGCTCCCCGCAGGACTCTCGCCTCTACCTTGTCTTTCCCCACGACTCCTCTGCCCTCTCAAACTCCTTCTACCACCTGCAGCTCTTTGACCAGGACAGCTCCAATGTAGTCTCTGTGAGTCTCCTCAGCACTGGGCCTGGTCGGGCGGGTGTGGGGCAGGGTGAGACCCAAGTGGGGAGCCCTGACCTTCATCCCTGTCCCCAGCGCTTCCTCCAAGACCCCTACTCCACCACCTTCAGCAGCTTCTCCCGAGTGACCAACTTCTTCCGGGGAGCCCTGCAGCCGCACCCCGAGGGGGCTTCTTCCCCTGACCTTCGTCCCCCACCCGATGATGAGCCTGGGTTTGAGGTCATCTCATGTGTGAGTATCAAGTGGACCCTCCCTGTGATTTTCTGGCTGTGCCACCTGGGCAGGGGATCTCACCTCCCTGGGCCTCGGTTTCCTCCTTGGTAACGTGAAGACAGTTGCAGCATTGCCCTCCTGGGTCACATCGCCAGTGACTTCAGGGCAAGCTCGTGAGGTTGTATCAGGCACCGTGTGCATTGTGGCTGCTCTTACAGGGGACCTTCCTCCCCGGGGGGCGGCAGTGACTGCTGCTTCCCACACCTGAGCATCAGTAGTCCCTGTGCGGTCCTGAGACAGGGTTGGGGCCACACCCTGTGAGCTCCGGCTCACCCACAGAGTGTCCGCAGGTGGAGCTGGGGCCACGGCCGGCCGTGGAGCGGGCCCCCCCGGTCACAGAGGAGGAGTGGGCCCGCCATGTGGGTCCCGAGGGCCGGCTGCAGCAGGTTCCTGAGTTGAAGAGTCGGATCTTCTCAGGGGTGAGCACAGCGGGGCAGGGGCAGGGGCAGGGGCAGGGCTGGCAGCAGCTGGTGGTCTGCTGAGCTGTCCATCCCTCCCCCCAGGGTCTGAGCCCTGGCCTGCGGCGCGAGGCTTGGAAGTTTCTCCTGGGCTACCTCAGCTGGGAGGGCTCTGCCGAGGAGCACAAGGCCCACGTGCGCAAGAAAACGTGAGTGGGGAAACCTGGTCCTGCATCTCCAGGACAGCTTTGACCCTCTTAGGCCCCACACCTCATTCTTCATGTGTTCCCCACCTCGCTGCGGGGATTGACTGTATCTAGCCCAACAAACTCTGTCCAGCAGGGGTGACAAATTCTCACCAAAAGCCCACACAGAAGCTGGGTGTGGTGGTGCAATGCCTGTAATCCCAGCACTGGGGAGGCAGAGGCAGGAGAATTGCTCAGAGTTTGGGGCCAGCCTGAACTACATACTCTTTCTGCCCCAAAACAAAAGCCCACATGGTTGTTCCAGGTGGTGAGATGTCAGCAGTGGGGAATGGAAGGGTGGTAACAAGAATGACCTGGTGGCTGGCTTGGATCTGTGTGGTCAGGGCAGAGCCTTGGGGGCGGTGACCAGGTTGAGGTGGGGTGCAGGTGGGGAGTTTCTTTCCAGGTGCTTCCCTGGTGTGGTGCCCATGCCCACTGGCAGGGATCTGAGCAGCTGCCCTCTTCCTCCCTGCAGGGATGAGTACTTCCGCATGAAGCTGCAGTGGAAATCCGTGAGCCCTGAGCAGGAGCGGAGGAACTCACTCCTGCATGGATACCGCAGCCTCATTGGTGGGTGTGGAGGGTGGTGAAGTCACCTGGGGAGGGAGTCCAGTGAGCAGAGGTAGGAATGACTGGAGGAGACAGGCCAAGACGGGAAAGAGGGAAAGTGGCCTTGGAGTCAAGTGGCAGCTCTCACGAGGAGACCTGGTAATTATGCCTATTTGCGCCTCAGTTTCTCCACTTGCGGGAGGCCATGGCAAGCTGGGGTGAATTGAACCCCGGGCCTCATGGCAGGCGGGTTGGTGATGGTTCTTGGCTGCAGAGCAAGCCCTGCAGCACGGGCTAGTGGTGACCAGCAGGTACAGGCTATCTTGCCTTTCTCTTGTTTGCCCCCGTGCCATTCCTGCAGAGAGGGACGTGAGCCGCACTGACAGGACCAACAAGTTCTATGAGGGCCCTGAGAACCCAGGGCTGGGCCTGCTGAACGACATCCTCCTTACCTACTGCATGTACCACTTCGACCTCGGTGGGACAACGGGCAGGGAGGGCTGGGCCGCTCCCTCGACAGTGCCAAGGGCCTGAGCGGCACCCTGACCCTGTGTCCCCCCAGGCTACGTCCAAGGCATGAGTGACCTTCTCTCCCCGATCCTCTACGTCGTTCAGAATGAGGTGGATGCCTTCTGGTGTTTCTGTGGCTTCATGGAGCTCGTGGTGAGGTTTAGGGTGGGGTGGAGATGGGGTCCTTGTGGAGTCAGGGCTGCCGGCTCCTCACACGACCTCCTGCGTACCCTGCAGCAGGGGAACTTTGAGGAGAGTCAGGAGACCATGAAGCAGCAGCTAGGGCAGCTCCTGCTCCTGCTGAAGGTACTGGACCAGCCGCTCTGCGACTTCCTGGGTATGTCCTGTGGGCTGGCAGGCAAGGGACAGCGGGGCCACAGACTGTGCCAAGGCTTGTCTATTGGCGGCCAGAGGGTGTCTGGGACACTTGTTTGGGTGCCTGATCCAGATAAGAGAAACATTCTGTGTGAGGCAGAACGTAAAGTGGAAGTGTAAGGCTGAGAGGTGGTTTAGAAGGCAGCCTCAGCAAACGGAGGCCTCCCAGTGCTGTGACCCGCACTCGCCAGGCCAGCCACCCCGGCTTGTCCCCGTCCCATGATGGCTTGAATTCAGGTTTAACCTGCTGGGTACTTTTCAGGAATAAAGACCTAGATGTGGCATCTACCGTTTCTATCTCCACTCAGCACCTTCTCACCTTGTGTCAAGATGGAAACTGATGTCCCTAAGCCAGGCATGTTGGTGTATGCCTGGAATCCCAGCAGTCTGGGAGGCTGAGGCAGGAGGATCATAAGTTCCAGCAGTCTGGGCAACTTACTGACTTAATGAGAGACCCTGTCTCAAAACTAAAAACAAATTAAAATTTTTTTACTAGGGAAGACTGGACATGTAGTTCAGTGTAAAGGCCCTAGGTTCAACCCCCAGCACTACACACACACACACACACACACACACACACACCCACACCCACCCCACACACACAGAAAGAAAAGAAGAAAAGAAACTGCTTCTCTGGCCTTGGGGCTGCTGCGTTCCAGCTGTACACTTCTTCTTCTTTATGACTCATTCAATTTAAGAAAGTGCTGAAAATCCAGATTAAGAAAAAGACACCGGCCAGATGTAGTGGTGCATGCCTACAATCCTAGCACTTGGGAGACTGAGGCAGGAGGATTGCCATGAGTTCAAGGATAGCTTGGGCTACATAGAGGGTTCAAGGCCAGCCTGGACTACAAAGGGAGGCCCTGTCTCAAATAAACAACCAACAACAACAAAAGACAAAAAAAAAAGATTGACAGTAAGGCCACTCATTTATGAGGCAGCTCTAGGACTCCACTGGAGAGGGAGATGCTAATATCTGGCCTCACCTCACTGAATCTTAGAAAAGCACAGGCCGCTTCCTAGGACACCAGGACAGAGCTGCCTCGGTGTCATGAAGTCTTCTGAGAGCAGGGAATTATCCTCCCAAGGACACACTAGACCTTATTTAACCTGACCTGCAGGACGTGCAGGCTATGTTTCACATCGTGCTGGGTGTCCAAAGGATGGTTTTCAAGAAGGAGACCATGTCCAGGGCAGCGCTCACTCTCACAGCCTTTGAACTCTGTCCTTGTCACCAGTCTTCCAAAGTTATCACAGCAGCTGAGGTTTGGGCCAGCAGCATAGCCAGGGTCCAGGGTCCTCCATCCCCACCAGCACTGGGGGCTGGGATTGTGTTCCTGGTTTTGGTCTTGCATCCCCGGGCGTCAAAGTGGGAGATGTGGAGGTTGCATACTTCCTGTGGAGTGTGGCAGGCAGGGCGGGTCACTCCTCAGAGACTGTGTGTGCTCACTCCTGGCGGTGCCTTCCTATAGGCCCAGGTGCTGAACTGCCCACTGTTTTCCCCAGACTCCCAGGACTCTGGCTCGCTCTGCTTTTGCTTCCGGTGGCTGCTCATCTGGTTCAAGAGGGAATTCCCTTTCCCGGATATCCTCCGGCTCTGGGAGGTGGGCATCAGTTAGGGTGCAAGGGCTGAAGAGGAGGGGGAAACGGATGGCGCTGGGGGCTGGAGGGACACGGGGGGGGGCAGATGGGAGGACTATAGGCAGAGATTGCCTTCTGGTTCCCCAGGTGCTGTGGACTGGGCTTCCTGGCCCTAATCTACACCTCCTGGTGGCTTGCGCCATCCTGGACATGGAGCGCGACACCCTCATGCTGTCCGGCTTCGGCTCCAATGAGATCCTTAAGGTGAGCCCCTCCCCGCCCCAACCGTGCTTCCCAGTAGCCGGTAGCTGGTGCTCCAGAGCTCGCGTCGGGACCACCGAACGCTTGGGCACCGTGAGCACTGCGGGGGTGGGACCGTCCCTTGTCCTCTGTTCCATACATGACTGACCCACCTTCCCCTCCCGCAGCACATCAACGAGCTGACCATGAAGCTGAGCGTGGAGGACGTGCTGACCCGCGCCGAGGTGCTCTACCGGCAGCTCACCGCCTGCCCTGTGAGTCCCGGCCTCTCCCCGCAGCCCCGCCCCGGCGCCCCCATGGCGTCTCTGACCCCGGCCTGTCCCCAGGAGCTGCCCCACAACGTGCAGGAAGTCCTGGGCCTGGCGCCGCCCGCGGAGCCCCGCAGCCCCTCGCCTCCGGTCTCCCCACTGCCGCTGTCGCCCACGCGCGCCCCGCCCGCCCCGCCGCCCGCCGCAGACGCTGCCCCGCAGCCGGACAGCAGCCTGGAGATCCTGCCCGAGGAGGAGGACGCCGCGGACTCCTAGCCATCCCGGGCGGCGCAGCGAGCGCACCGGCACTTTACTGGCCCAGCGAGGGGCCTCCGCGCGGCTGCGCTCCTGAGGAGCTGGCTTCGAGAAACTGACACTTCTGACCGAAACTGACAGCGGGTGGCGACAGGACAGAGAGGGCTGCCGGGTGGGAGGAGTGACGCCCCACTTCCTTCTGGTCCCAGGCCTGACCACACGGCGCTGACCGCCCACTGAGGCCCGAGGAGGGCCCCACGGCAGCGGGGCGGGGCGTGCCGAGCCGCACACGCTCGCTCGCTCGCCAGCGGCTGCCCTGCGCGAGGAATAAACTTGTTCAGCTGGCCGGCCGCCGGGGTTTCTGTTCTGCAGCCGTGCCTGCCGCACTGCTCCTCGGCACTGCGCCGTCCCGCTTGCTGGCCCACCTTAGTGCAGCGCGCTTCTCGTGTCCTCCGCCCCACGGAGCCCCCCGTCCAGGAAGAAGTCGGGGACACCTCGGGAATGGGGGGGGTCTGGTGGCTCTGGTCCAAGAATCGGCGGAAGCAACACCCAGGGAGGCTGCCAGGCACACGGGTTTTTCGAAAATACTTTAATGTGGGCTCTTCCTGCGGGCGGGCGCGGGGGCGGCCCTTCGCTCGGCCCCTTCGCCCGGGGCGCGGAAGGCGGGGTGCGCGCGCCCCTCGGAGCCGGGGTGGTTGATCCTCAGGGCGGCCCGCAGCGCCGACTTCACGGCCGTCTCCACCCAGCCGTGCGGGTAGGCCGTGTGCTCGCCGGCGAAATAGATGCGGCCGTAGGGGGCCGCCCAGTCGTAGGCTTCATGGGAGTCCTCGTCCTCCTTGTCGGTTTGCCAGAGCACAGGGGGCTGCACCACGAAGCCGCCCTGGCTGTGTGGGTCCTCGGCCCAGCGCTTGACGACGCCGGTGCCGTCCCAGAGCCGGTGGGCCAGCGGCCCGTGCAGCGCCTCCACGTCGCTGAGCGCCAGGCGCAGCGCCTCCTCGGTGCTCAGGCCCGCGAACGTGGCGCTGGCGTCCGACCACGTGTACGAGGCGAGCAGCAGCGCGCCCTCGCCCGGCGGCGGGTAGAAAATCGCGCGCGACGGTCGGTCGGTGTTCGAGTGGCCGCCCTGGATGCCCTCGTCCTGCCAGAAGGGCCGGCGGAAGCTCAGAAACACCTTGGTGGCCGGCACGTAGTGCAGCCTGCGCAGCGCCTCCTGCCGCTTGCGTGACAGCGGCGGGGAGAAGGCCACTCGCTGCAGTGCAGGCCCGCTGGTTGTCAGCAGCACGACGTCGGCCGTCAGCGCCTTCAGGCTCTGCGACTGGCTGGAGGTCGCGATGTGCACCCGCACATCGTGTGTGCCCTGGGTCAGCGCCACGACCTGCGTGTTCAGCAGCACCGGCCCGGACAGCGAGCTCAGGAGCGCGCGTGGCAGCAGGTCCCAGCCGCCCACGATGCGGCTGTACCTACCGGGAAGCGGGAGTGGGCCACAGTGACCGGGTGCGGCGGCTGTGCGGCCCGGCCCGCTCCCCACTTGGAACCCTCCAGGTCCCCAGGTCCCCCAGGCCTGCAGAGTGGAAGGTCCCGCCTCTGTCATCCTGTTGCCCCTTCCCTCAACCCTCCTGCCCCGCCCGCCAGCCCGCCCTTTACCGGAGCTGATCGCTGAGGCAGCTGTGAGCTCGCAGGGCCTCTTCGAAGCTGAGATAGAAGAAACCATCCTTGGACATCAGGTCTCCCAGAAGCTGCACGGCCGGCCGGCTGAGGTTGCCCTCCCCGAGGAGGTATTCCTGGGGGTGGCAACCGCCCCCGTCAGGGCCCAGCCAGGTTGCACCCGCCCCTCGGTCCCCACTCCCGCGGGGATTCCTCCCCCCTGGGTCTCCTGGTTCTGTACCCTGGACCTTAAGAGATTGGCTCTGCGCCTCTCGTGACAGAAGAGGGAAACTGAGACCCAGAGAGGGGGCATTGTCCCCTACCCCCGCAAGGATGCTGGGTGGGAACTAGGCCCAGCTCCTGCCTCCTCTGGGGAAAGCACCAAGCCGAGGCCCACTCACCAGGAGCGTGTGCCTTCCAAACTTCCTCATTGCCTTTCTGCAGCCCAGGGCCTTAACATCTTTGAGCGCCTGTTGTGGACCAAGCAGATGGTGCCGGGTTGCTGGATGTCAAGGGGTGGGTGCTTTGTTATGCTGTCTGTTCCCTTGGTCTTGCTCTCTTCTGCAATTCAGATGTCAGCACAGAGCTGGCTTCCCTCATTTGCTCAGTGAACCCCCTAACATGCTCATCCTTGCTTCTTTTGTGGATATATGTTTGTCACAGGGTCTCACTATGTAGTCCAGGCTGGCCTTGAACTTCAAGTGATCCTCCTGCCTCAGCCTCCTGAGTGTGGGAATGACTTCATCCCTACTTCTGTGGGAAGGTGGGACTTCCGTGAAGGTGGGACCCTATCTGTCTCAGGCATGCTGTGTCCTGGGGCTTGGTAATTATTTGTGTCTGGCTCACTGTGGACAGAGAGAAGCTGAGTGCCCTCTGCCACCAGTCAGCAATGACAAGGCATGGCTCAGGTTTATTCATCAGCCCTTGCCCTGCCCACAGCCCTCTGTGGCTTCAGGTACCCAGAGCCAGAGTTAGCTCCTCCACACGGTGTTCCAGGCCCTGCCAGCTCCTCAGTTACCTTTCTCATAGCAGCTCTGGTTGTACAGAACAGTGTCTACATCTGCACCCAGGTCTCCTGCCTCATCTTCGCTAGCTCACAGGTGACCAGTCTTCAGCACCCAGCTCAAATCTCGGCCCCTCCCAGAAGCCCTGTTGCAGTTCAGCCCATCTCCCTCATGCCAGGAGGGCCCTGCAGGAGGGGGCCTCACTCCTCACTCCTTCAGCCTGAATTCCTTGGACTGCTGTATTGTCAGTGTCAGGGCCCAGGGACTTGGAGAGCCCAGGAGGGGACATGGATGAGGAGGGGGGTCACAGGGGTGTGGTTGGCTCCTCTCAGGCTGGGTGTGGAAGGAGCAGGGGCTCCAGGCAGGGACATGTTGTGGGCATAGCAAGGGATGACGATGGCATAGAGGGCTTCCAGAAGCACAGTGCCTGTGGCCCACAGGGAGGACTTCCAGGGCAGTGAAGAAGCTGAGGCAGAGGCGGCAAGACCGTGGGCTGGCCCCTGAGCCTGAGGGGCTGAGACTGTCCCGGAGACACTGGGGAGCCCCTTCAGGTGCCAGGCTGGGGAGGCAGGAGGCTGGGGGGAGGGTCTAAGGGAGCTGATGGGGGCTGGACCTGCACAGAGAGGTGGGAACTGGCCATGGGGGGTCTGCCCTGACTGAGGGGGGTTAGGGCCAGGTGCTGGGCACAGTGGAGCTGGAGGGGGCTGGGGGTGACTGGGGACATGGCACAGGTCTGGGTCTTAGGAAGCTTTGGGTAGCCATACAGAGTTGGGGCCAGTGGTGTCAAAGGTGATGCTGTCTGGGACAGAGTGGGCGAGACAGGGAAGCCACCAGAAGCTGGTGGAGCTGGGTGATCAGCACCGTTCATGGGGAAGCAGAAGACTGATAGTCAGCGACAGGAGTGCAGCTGGTGATGGGCAGGAATCCTGGCAGGGAGGGCTTCTGGCCAGACCTACCTTGGTGAGAGCCATCTGGTAGATGTCTTCTGGGGAGTGGCCCCTCTCACCAGGGCGCAGTTTGTAGCCCAGCTTCTCGGGCATCTTCTCTACCACATAGTTCCGCAGCTTCACGCCGTTCACTTCTGTCCAGGTGTTCTTGTCGTACTGGGTGAATTTTGTCAAGTTGAGCCCCAGGCTCTTGCAGAGTGCATGTAGGATCCTGAAGGTGTGGGGAGGCTGGTGAGGGCCAGGGGTTGCCTGTGCCTGTCCCCAGTGGGGCTTGGAGAAGGGATGTGGGGCTGGGCATGCGGCTGGGGTTAGACTTGAGCTTGCCAGTGCTGGGGACAGGAATGAAAGGGGACAAGGCCAGAAGGCTGAGAGCAGAACCAGGATGGGGACTGGGGTCGGAGCTGGGGATTGTGCCTTGGCTAGCATGCATGGGCCCCGTTTGGTCCTTAGTACCACAAAAGAGAGAGTGAGAGATGCTGGGCCTGCAGTGGGGGAGCTGGGGTTCTGGTTGTTTGGGCAGAAGCGGGGCTAGACATGGCCAGGTCGGACCTCACCTGTGAGAGCTGGGCATGCGCATGGCTCCCAGCTCCCCAAACCAGCCGGTCTTCGGGTCCCGGAAGGTAAGGATGCGGCCCCCAATCCTGTTATCTGCCTCTACGATGGTGACCTGAGGGGTGGGGGAAGCAGGGCCCTTCAGTGCCGCTTGCTGAGCTGCAAGTCACGCCAGCCTCTGCCTTCCTGCATCCCTACAGCAGCACACTAGACCAGGAGGACCCATCTTGGAGAGGAAGAGCAGAGTAAGCATTTTTAGACTTCAGTGGGAAGGCCACCAGCTGGATTACACAGGGATTTCCCAGCTCAGGGAAAGAGTGGGGTGATTTCCTGTGTGCAGTGTGGCCCATTCTTGGATTTAGTGGGGTGGGGCGTGAGTGGTTGGACCTCAGGGGACACTTCCCCCTGGCGGGGTCACTACTGCCACCAATGCAAGTGCCCTCTTGCTCCCACCTGGCATTTAGTGATTTAGTGAGTGGGACTTCTCTTTGGAACACGTGGAGCTCTTGGTGCAGATGCATTAGTTCAGAGCTTTCAGGGAAAGGATAGCGCCAGCCCCTCACCACCCAGGACTTCCAACCTGCAGTAGGAAGGACTCGGGGTAGACTTTGTGCAGCACTTCTCACCTTGTGTCCAGCATCACTGAGGACCTTGGTGGCCACCAGCCCAGCCACGCCAGCACCAACCACAATCACTTTCTGAGGCCTCAGGGTCCGATTGAGACCCAGGGTCACCACTGTGAGCAGCTGCTCATAGTCAGGATCTTGCATGCATTTCTCAAAGGGGTCCTGGTCGGAGGCTGTCTTCCAGGCCAGAGAGGCTGCCAGGCTGAAGAGGATGGGGACCAGGGCAAGGAGGTGCAGGGCTGGGAGGAGGGGACAGGGTCAGCACACAGGTGCCAGAGTGGTGGGATCCCACCCCAGTCGACCCAGAGCCCTGGCCCTGCACTTACCCAGGCAGGCCATGACTCGAGAGAGAGGTGGTATCTGGGATGGAGGAGAAGCGAGGGCCACTGTGACCAGGGCCCTTGTCCCCTGGGCCTGACTTGGTACTCTGGGGCTGCAGGCTCAGCCCTGCGCTGTGGCTATCTTTTTCTCTTGACATGTGTGTCCCCTGGCCCTGTTCCATCAGAGCCCCTGGGACTGTCCTCCCCTCCCCTCCCCACCTCTACCTTCCTTCTCTCCTCTTTGCCTCTTTTCTCACCTCCTCCCTGTTTTGCTGTCCCCTCTTCTCCCTGCCTGTCAGGCCTGGTCTCTGCAGGTCCTCGTCTCTGTCTCTCCGCTGGCCTCTGTGGCTCCACCTCCAGGTCCTGCTCTTCTGTCCCTCTCTGCAGCCCTTCCCTCTCCTTAAACAGAGGCTCCACCCCCCATCAAATTGGGCAGGCAGGGGGTGGGGGGATGGAACTGCTTTCCTGGAGCGGAGGGGTAAAGGGGTTGAGAGGAAGTAACTTACTCTATTTTCTTCCTCTTGCCCCAAATAGTTTTGGGGCGGTTGGGAGGCAGAAATAAATCTTGAGGTAGTGATGCTGAGGGTGGGGACTGCCCCACGGGGCTGTCCCATCCCTGGCCACCAGGTCTCTGTTCATACCTACTTTGCACTCTCCTTGCTTCCTGGGCTCTTGGGGCAGGGAGACCAGGGTCTCTGGGCTTGGGGCTGCCTGTCCCCATGTCAGCTGCTCCTCGAGTCCCACAGGGCCCTTGTGACTCCCTCCCCTCCCTTTGTGCCACCTGGGTCTTTGCTCTGTAGGCGGCAGCAGCACTGTGCTGTGGGGGAAGGGCTCCTGGCCTGGCGCCTGTCAGCCAGGGACTGTAGGCCACCCAAGACTCCCACTAGTGGTAGCTCCTGTCCACTTCTGCCAAATAGGGGGCGGTGCCACATGGGAGGATGGAATGAAGCCGGGAAGGGTCTGGGAGCAGGTTCTGGGTCAGTACTGCTGTGGGCTCAGGGCCATGCGCTGCAGGGCAGGGCAGAGCAGGGCAGAGTGGTGGGTGAAGAGTCAGAGGAAAGAACCACATGACAGCTCCAAGGAGTACCACACAGGGAGCCTGGACCTGGCAGCGGGGGTCTCACTGCAGGCCTGAAGCCCGTGGGAGTGGAGAAGCAATGGGGGACTTTCAGGATGGCGGGAGGGTGGGTGCAGAGGAAAGCCAGAGCTTGGGGGTTCTCTGA
>PVJO010003402.1:0-28161 GCA_004026905.1 Hystrix cristata | reverse complement strand
TGCTGGTGAGGAGGACCCCAAGGCTCAGAGGGGAAGGACTTGCCCTGGTTCCTCACTAGGTCCCTGGACGGTGGACGCGGCTTCTACAGCCTGGGAGCCACGTCCCACGCCAGTGAAAGGAAGCAGACATCGTCACAAAAAGGAGGGGGCGGAGCCACGGGTGTTTAAGGCTGGTCAGGACCTGCTGTACTGTCCCCAGAGTGGGTGAGTGGCCCCTTGGCCTGGCTCCATCCTCCACCAGGGTCTGAGGAGCAGAGGGAGGGAGCAGGTGCCTGGACGGCACAGCAAGGGTGGGTCCTAGCATGCAGGGCCTGGTTCTCCCTGCACTATCAATGCGAGTTTATTGCACTTACTCTGCCAAGGTAAGCTTTGAAACTGTCCCCGTTTTCCAGTGGAGGAAACTGAGGCCCAGAGAAGTGCCAGCTAGTGTGGATGAGTCAGTGTTTAGGCAGCAACCAGGCCCATGTTCCCAACCGCCCTGCTGTCAGGGACAAGCTCAGACCCAGGATGAGAGGCCAGGCCAGGGTCCCTCCAACTCTGCACTAGGGACATGGAGGGCAAGGAAACCTGGATGGGGCTGCCCTGTGCGCGGCAGGATGTTGAGCAGCAGGTCTGGCCTCTACCCACTGGAAGTCACAGCACCCAGGGCCTCAACATGAGACAATCCAGAACGTCTTCAGGCACTATCAAGTATTCCCACGGAGGGGGCAAAGTCGCCCCTCTCGGCAGTCCGGGGTTGGGGCTGGGTGGACACTGGGTGTAACTCCAGAGTAGCCATGGGGAACAGGGCGCACAGCCGGGAGGGCCGGCAGGAGCAGTGGGGCTGGAGGCTGCATCACAGCACCCCTACAGAGGGCGTTTGTGGTCATATTAGGAGCACTTTGGGGACTGTCTCTTCCCCTTATTTCATGTTGTCTTCATTCAGCATGTATCACTTGCAGGTAAAGAAAAAATATCCCAAGCTGGGCGTGGTGGTGCGTGCCTGTAATCCCAGCACTCAAGAGGCTGAGGCACGAGGACTGCTGCAAGTTCGAGGACAGCCTGGACTACACAGTGAGTTCAAGCTCGGCTGAAACTACGTAGTGAGACCCTGTCTATAAACACAGAAACAAACAAACAAAAAAACCAAAAGAAAAGAAATCCCAGCACTCTGGGAGACTGAGGCAGGAGGATCGAAAGTTTCAGCCCAAGGGGTTGGGGATTTAGCTCAGCGGTAGTGTGCTTACCTGGCTAAGCACAAGGCCCTGAGTTTGACCCCCAGCACCCCCCCCCAAAAGTTTGAGCCCAGCCTGAGGAATTTAGCAAGACACTGTCTCAAGAAAAAAAAAAAAAAAAGAGCTGGGATGAGGACATAGCTCAGTGTGAAGGCCCGGGGCTCAAGCCCCAGTGCCCAGCACAACACAAACCAGTCTGGAGCTGCACCTCAGCGCCTCGCTTGCTCAAAGGCGAGCGCTGAGCACTGACAGGGGTCAGGGCGGGGGCTGGGCGGTGCTGCCCGCCAGCTGGAAATGACAGGACTTTCCCGGTGTGCTGTGGACAGTGCCAGGTGAGGTGTGGGCGGGACAAGGGAGGGATGAGACAGAGAGCAGCATGGGTTAGGGCGGTGTCCAGGGTGTGGGCAGGAGACGGGACAGGAGGCCGGGGTGGTGGTGAGGAACATCTGTCTGCTTCAGTTGGTTTTGGAACTCCTGGTTTTACTGGGTTTCTAGAAATCAAGTTTAATCCTTGTAGGAGAAATGGTCTTTAGTGGGAAAAACCCTACCCAATTTGATTTTACTTTCATAATCACAATGACAGTTCTAACGGGGTTTAGGTCACGCACACGGCAGCCAGAGACCTGGCTGTGGCCCTGTAAGAAACAGTTTAGTTAATGAGCCCGTGAGTAGGCATCTAGCTGGGGAAAGGGACTCAGAGTTGGTGATCATCCATACTGATAGGAATTAAAGAATAGTGATTTAGGACTCTGGACCAAGAAGTAACATCCTCAGGCAACATGGAATAGAGCTCCTCCCTAGTAGGTTTCTGAGTTCTGAGGAATTTAAAATGCGAAATAACTGTTTATTTCCCCCCTTAAAATCCGCTTCTTTTAATCCCTGTATACAGATTAGAGAGCCTGAGTTCCAACTGGTCATTTTATTTAAAAAAATTTTTTTTGGAGGCAGTGGGGATTGAACTCAGGGCCCAGGTGCTCTACCACTGAGCTAAATCCCCAGTCCCTCAACTGGTCATTTTAACGCCAGCATCTCAGAGCTGCCTGTAACAGGTGGCCACTAAACAACTGAGCGGTTCTTGTGCTCTTTAGCCATGAGTAGCTCTGGATCAAGGGGACATGTGGCCACCCTGTTGGGTGGAAATCCAGGAGCTCATCTATTTCCAAGAACAGCTCTCTTGACTTCCTCCTTTTGGTTCATGATTTCATTCTTCAATTTCATGAGCTTGCTCTATACAGAATTAACTGAGCCCCACAGGCCCGTCAGGGCTGGAATGCTGACAGCCACACAGCCATTCCAGGTCTGGGGTCCTGCCTTATACATTACGTATCCTTCTGTGAGTCTGTCTGAAGACCCAGAGGGCCGGCATTGTCACCGAGGGTCAGGGCCTGCCCAGGGACCCGGGCAGAAGTCAGGGGTTCCAGGCCCAGATCAGGGGACAGAGAGCAGAGGGTGGACTTGCCTGTGGCCCCGGTCTTTGGCCTGACCCCCTCAGACAGGGGTCCCCTTCCTCAGAGCCCCCCGTCCCTCCTTCCCAATTCCAGAACACCCCTGGGCCCCAGTCGGGGTCACTCACTGCATGGCTGGCTCTGGGGGGCTGTCTCAGTGCCCATGGCCTTTCTGGTTAGCCCAGGACAGAAGTCATCATCGGGCGTACGCAGAACCGGGGCGAATGGTGGTAGCTTTGTCCTGCTGCCCTTGGTGGGCCAGAGATGCCAGGGCCTGGTATGGGGGTCAGAGTGGTTTGGGAGGCTGAGAGGGCTGGCCCTCCCTTCTCCAAAGTGCATGATTATGGAAGTGTCCAGTGTACGCAGGAACAGGACACAGGAGGATGAGCCCCAGGGTACCCAATGCCTTGTAGCTCCTGTTCTCTTTTCTTTTCCCTCCCACTACTGGTTAACTGGAAGGAAGACCCAGATAATCCTGTTGTTTTGTAGGCAAATATTTTGGGATATTTCTCTAAAATAGCAATGAGCAAATCTTTCCAGTAAATATACGAGGCTTGACAGGCCATATGGCCTCTGTCTGGATACAAACATACACAATATGTAAATGAGGGTGTGGCTGTGTTCTAATAAAATTTGATTCACAAAAGCAGGAGGTTCGGCCCAACCTCTGCTCAATTTATCTGGGCCAGGCATGACGGCGTACTCCTGTAATCCCAGCACTTGGGAGGCTGAGGAAGGAGGGTCTCCTGGAGTTCAAGCCCAGCCTGAACTACATAGCAAGACCCTGTCTCAAAGAACAGGAAAAAAAAAAAAAGGTAGGGCTATGAGGGTACACACCTCTAATCGTAGCACTGGAGGCTAAGTAGGGGTATCACAAGTTCAAGGCCAGACTGGGCTACACAAACTGTCTGAAAAATCTAAGAAAATAAAACTACAGCATCACTATCACATTTTACTTATTTTTTTAGACAGGGTCTCACTATGTAGTTCAGGCTGGCCCTGAACTCCGTGATCCTCCTCCCTCAGCCTCCTGAGTGCTGGGATTACAGGTATGTCCACCATGCCCCACTCACTATCACATTTTAAAATGGCAGTAACGCCTTATTGCCATTGTTCGCAATTTCCAGATTGTCTCAGTTTTTCAGTTTATTTAAGATTCATATGAGAGAAGCTGGACATAGTGGTGCAGGCCTGTAATACTTGCACTCAGGAGGCTGAGGCAGGATCACTGCAAGTTCAACGCCAGCCTGGAATATATATAGAGACCCTGTGTCAACAAACCCCAAAAAACCAAAACAAATGAGAGCCAGCCCATACTGCATTTGAGCGAGTGTTACTTTCAGTTTTGGGGCTCTGGTGGGACCCTGGAGCACTAGGTGAGGCCCGCAAGGCTGGGGCAGTCCGGTTCCAGGCATGAAGAAACATTCAGTACTCATGCAGGCTGGCTGCACGGTGTCTGGAGCTCAGACAGGAAGGGTGCGGGTATCACTGTGCTTCGGTGACCGCCACCCAGGTGGGTGGTGCCAGCAGCCCAGAGACCCTACTCCCTAAGGGGTTCTGTTGCCCTGAGAGTTGGAAGGCTGCTTGGTTTAGTACTGGGGCTTGAGCCTAAGACCTTCACACTGAGCTACATCCACAGCCCTTTTCGTTTTGAAAGCTGCCTTTTTCTGTGATACTGGGGACTAAACCTAGGGCCTTACACATGGTAGGTAGGCCAGCACTCTACCACTGAACTGCACATCCAGTCTGGCTTTTTTTATTTTTTTATTATTATTATTATTATTTTTTTGGTGCTGGGGATCGAACTCAGGTCCTTGTGCTTGCAAGGCAAGCACTTTAACCACTGAGCTAAATCCCCAGCCCCAGTCTGGCTTTTTTTAAAACAGTATCTCACTGAGTTGCTTGAACTTCTGTCCTCCTGCCTCAGCCTCCCACAGTGCTGAGATAATAGGCGTGCACTATTAAATGTGGCTGTTTGTTTTCTTGAGACAGGGTCTTACTTTGTAGCTCAGGCTGGCTTTGAACTCACTATGTAGTCTACGCTGGCCTTGAACTCACAGTGAACCTCCTGCCTCAGCCCCCTCAGTGCTGGGATTATAGGTGTGCGCCACCATGCCCACTTGTAAGCCATTCATTCTTAAAATATTTACAATTAATTTTACTAAACACAAAGGTAGTATTTAAAATGTCACTTCCTACCTGACCACACTTAAGCTAGCACATATGCCTGTTCTCCAGGTGAAAGCAGTCTATTAGTGTGCATCTCTTCCCAAATTGGGCCGGAGACAGCCAGAAACCAGCCAGGGTGGGAGGGAGGGCCTTGCCAGGGGGCTTCCCACCTTGAGGGCCAGCCTTCCTCGGGGGACCAAGGCTGTTTTTGCTCTGAAAACCATTGAGCTGTTTAGAATTCTGACCCTTCTGCCCATAATCTCAGCACTCTAGGAGGCCAAGGCAGGAGAATCACAAGTTTGAACACAGCCCGGGAAATTTAAGAGAAATTTAGCAAGACTCTTAAAAAAAAAAAAAAAGGCTGAAGATGTAGCTCAGGGCTACGCAAGTACCACAGAAACCAAAGAGAAATTGGACCCTTCTGGTTTCAAAACAGCCGGACAGAGCTCATCCTGGGGATGAGCTAAACAGGGAGAGGAAATGCAGTAAGAGCTTACTGAGGAATCACCTTTAAAAGCCTCCGATTCCAAATTTAGTCACATTTGTCTTCATATTAGTCAATGAAGAGGAACTTAAGTGGAGGCCAAGCGTCTGGACTGACAAACAGCCGCACCTGCCTGTTCTCTTCCTGGAAAGGGAAACTGCAATTAAAATCGAGCCAGCACTGTGCCCAGCACACTGCTGGTCCTGTTGCAATCTTGGGAACCTCTTGCTAACTCCCCTAAGACGTCTGCTGGGGCCATTTCTCCCCTGGATCCAGAGCACCACACAGTGAACCTCTGGATTTAGTCTAACCATATGTTCTTTAAAGCAGGTGCCAAGATTCCTATGGCTGTGAGAATATATATATATTTTTTTTGAGTGCTGGGGATTGAACTCAGGGCCTTGTGCTAAGAAAATATTACAACTTCAATTTTTATTAATTTTTTTTATGAGAAAGGGTTTTGCTATATAGTTCAGGCTGGCCTTGAACTTATTAGCCCAGGATGGCCTCAAACTCATAGAGATTCGCTTGCCTCAGCCTCCCGAGTGCTGGGATTACAGGTGTGTACTCCCATATCCAGGTCTTTTTTTTATTTTTAAACTATAAGAGGGCTGGGGTAAAGCTCAGTGGTAGTGTGTACTCAAATTGCAGGAAGTCCTGGGTTTAATATCCAGCACCAAAGAAACTGGCTAGAACCCCAAAACTGTAAGAAAGCAATTAAGCTTTACTCATTTTAATATGCAAATAGAAATACACAAATATATATACACACATTAAAAATGCACTCAGATTCTTCTTTCTTGTCACACATGGCTCCTGCCAGTAGTGACCCTGTGGGTACAGAAAAATACTGTTCCACTTCCTAATTCCAATGCCAGATCAGGCCTTGTATGAAACAGGTGCTCCAAAAACAGATGTGGAAGGAATACATGCAGGTCAAATATAAGCTGCTTGTTTTCCAGCGTAACTCAAGGCCTCCTCTTGGGAAGACAGGCAAGATCAGAGTCTTGGCCCATCGGCTGCAGGCCACTGTTGGGGGAACTTTTGGGGAGCAGCTGTGGGGATTGTTGGGGTTTCCCTCTAGTTTATTTCCCTCCCTCTCCTATGGCTGCAGTAGGAACAAACATCCTCCAAAGCCCAAGATGGTCCAAGGAAATTTTGGAAACTGGGTTAGAAATCTCTAAATGTGTGGCCTGGCTTAGTGGGACCAGCTGAAGGAAGCAGCGGGCCACAGTCCTGCCCCGGGAGGTGCCAGACCCGAGCGCTCGGCATCACACAGGCTGGTGGGAGGAGTGTGGGATGGGGGCAGGGGCTGAGGCAGAGCCTGGGCCAGCACTCCAAAACTGACCCTCCCACACAGCCTGTGCCCTGCTTTTACCTGCTCCCCACTGTTGAAGCAGAACCAGAGCCCTCCAGCTGGCCCCAGTGACAGGAACGCTGCCGAGGAGGGGTGACAATTTAGGGATGGTGACAGATGACCTGCTACTCACATAGATTCCCAGACAGGGCTCTATAGGAAAAGGGCCTACTGAGACAGCCCGTCTTCCCTGCAGGCCCAACTGCCACTCCCCTTTCTGTGCCACCCCGCCAAGGGCGGCTTCCTCTACGCAATGGAGCTGGTTCTGCTTGCTGCCGCCCTCCCTTCAGAGGGACGGAGTCTGGACCCTGCTCTCCTCACCAGCTTCTTCTAACACCGATCAGGTCAGCAACAGGTCTTGTTCCACACACTGATTTTATTTAGGAAAGCAACATACAATCGTAGGTATTTCAGAGAATGCAGCGAAGCATAAAAACAAACAGCAAAGACCCTCAGGTTACAGCCCGGGCTTAGCTTCTGCCAGGCTGGACCTTACGTGGCTAAGCTAACTGTGGCAAGGGGAGGTTCAGGGCCAAGTCTGTGGCCACACCTGGCAACTGAGGTCATTTTGGCAGGCATTTTTGTGGACCAGCTCAGGGTGCTACAGGGACCAGCGCGGCTACCTGGAGGGGAGGCTAGGCGAGCCCTGAAGATGAGCTAGCACATTAAGGCGCAGCCTCTGCCCTCGCTCCATCCCTGTGTGGGTCCCTCAGCTGTCTCCTCCTCCGAGATCCTCTATCCTACTGTCTGTCTTGCGCACAATTTACTTGTGTTGGTGGTTAATTTTCATGAGTACACATCTTGTATGCCAAGGCTGCCATCTGAGGACAGATTCCTTAACCTCGGTCCTTCTCCTCTGTACCTATGACTGTGTGTTGGACACAGTGGCTCCCCAGCCAACCTTGGGTGGGAGATTTTTCTTAGGTTAATCAGCATTTCTCCATCATTTGGTGATGAGGCAGATGGTCGTAGTAGGTAAGATGGGGCCAAAGCTACACAGAACACAGAAACCACCCACTAGGTTGCTGCCTATTTGCTAATGGGAAAAGTCAAACCACAGAACAATTTTCAACAGCACAATCATTTGAAAGAAGGAAACAGGTGTCTAATTGCAAGCCCAAATCAGACCCCATACCCTGACCCCGACCCCGACCGGCAGGCACTCAGTCAAAGGTGATCCGGTAGCTGCGCTCCTGCTCCTTGCGGCGGCCCTCGCACACCTTGGTCACCTCCTCCACCTTCCTCTGCAGAAGGGCAGAGTTCTGGTCGACCCACTGCAGGGAGTCCATGTGCGCATTGAGAATCTTGCAGATCTGCTGCAGGGGGTCGCTGGTGTCGGCTGGGCCTCCGGACGTGTTCAGGTGCTCGATGATGTCCTTGAGGTCCTGGGCCATGCGCTTCAGCTGTGCATCGATGTTCTCGGCCAGCTTGTAGGTCTTCTCTCGCTCCTCATCAGCATGCTGCAGGTAGATGGTTCCGCTCTGCTCCTTGACCGACTCTTCCAGCGGGCTCAGCAGGTCTTCCAGCTCTTTCTGCTGGGACAAGATGAAGTCAAGCTCCTGGTCCAGCCTCTTTTGGTCCAGCTTCACCTTCTCCACCTCGCGGTGTAGGCTGGTGATCTTCTCCCCGTTCTCGATCAGCGTGCGGTCCCAGGCGTTGACCTGGGTGGCCTGCTGGAGGAAGTGGCGCTCCTGGTCCTCCAGCTCCAGGCTCCACTTGTTGATCAGGCTCTCCAGCTGTGCGTAGGTCATCACAGGAGAAGTGGCTGGCCCAGCAGCTGCACTGGAGCCAGACAGAACGGTTGAACCTGCTGTTGTACTACTGGAAATCGCAGCCGGCACCAGTGGTTTTATATTCAAGGCAAAGCTGGTGGCAGCAGTGGTGGTGGTTGCAGCTGTAGTGGTGGATGTTGCTGTGGAGGCACTAGAGGCTGCTCCAGGGGCTTTCAGGCTGAAGCCCAGGGTCCCAGCCCCAGGAGTGCCAGAGGTTGTTGCCGGGGCACAGAGGGCAAGCCCCGTGGCAGACAGGGTGGGAGCTGCTGCTATTGAGGCAAAGAGGGTGGGCCCTGCAGTGGTGGAGGCAGCAGTGGGTGTGGGTGCGGCTGGCTGGGTGGCCCCTCCTGCAGTGGTTGCTGGCGTGGCTGCTGCGAAGGGCAACCCGGCAAGCGCCGTGGGCTGGGCCTGGCCCGGGGCTATACTACCCAGAGAGCCAGTGCTGAAGCCAGAGGTCCCAGCCTGGGCCAGGCTTCCGCTGGTGAATGAGAACCCTCCAGACGTGGTGGTTGGAGCTGTGGAAGTGGTAGAGGAGCCGAACGTGAAGCCGGTGGATGTGGTGCCCTGGCTGGAGGTGACAGCGCTGGATATGGCACTGGTGAGGGTGCTGCCACCGAGCCCAAAGCCGCTGGGGTTCGCCATGGCTGGGGCAGCAGCTGTGCTGCTCAAGCTCAGCTTTGGAGCATTGATCCCTAAGGAAAAGCCAGTTCCTGTGGAAGTGGGTGTCGCTCCAAAAGCGAACCCTGGGGTCTGAGTTGCGGGAGCTTGTGTGGTGAGTGAGAAGAGGCTGGTGGAAGAAGTGCTCACAGCGGGCTGGGAGGGTGCTCCAAAGGTGAACCCTCCAGTGCCAGGTGTGGAGAAGGGAAACCCCGTTGAGGATGTAGTGGTTGCTGCTTTTGCAGTGCCAAATGTGAATCCGCCTGTGGAAGCAGCAGTGCTTCCGAAATTAAACCCGCTCATGGTTCCAGACTCTGATGGCAACAGCTACTCCGGCTCCCAAAGCAAATCGGCCAGCGTCTGCAACCTTGGGAAGATTGTGAAAGCACAGGAAGTGACATGATCAGACCGCAGCTGTGGAAAGGCAGCCTCACTGGCACGATGGCACATGCTTGTCTGGAGGGCAGCAGGGCTGGACATTAGGGCAGAAGCAGCATTCCCTCTCCTCCTGTATGACCCATGCTAGCCTCTGCTCACTTAGCAAAGGAAGATCCAGAAGTCCAAGGCCCCAGCCCAGAGGCCTGGGGCTGAGGTGCTGGGACTTGGGTGCCCGGGCAGCACAGAGCCCAGTCAGTACCGGGAACCCCGCTGCCATAGAGAAAAGGCAGACAGACCCTGACCTGAGATCGGCCCTGAGGAGGCAGAAAGGAGGCACTTTCAGAGAGCGGGACTAGAGGACATGAAACAACACTGTGGGGTCTGCTCTTGGGCTGAGACTCAGGGGGGGTTCCCCTGCTGGCTGCCAGGAGCGTGTGCGTGGGAGCTGACCTGGCTAAGGCTGTCCCGAGCACCACCCTGACCTTGCATAGAAAGAGGCTGGCGGCCTTGGCCACTGAAGGGTGCACCCAGGCACACACCCTCACCCCTTTGTGGGGCAAAGCCACACTACAGCCTACACCCTCCTAACTCAGGGTCAGGCCCTCGTCCATTGGTCAGTCTGGACACTGGCTGTGGCCATGGTGATACAGCAGCCTCTAGCAACAGGAAAAGGCAGGAAATGGGTTCTCCTCTGGGTCCCTACATCCCCGTTTGGCCCTGTAAAGCCCATCTTGGATGTCTGACTACACCCTAAGGGCATCGGTGTATTATTCTTAGACATTAAATTTGTGGTAATCTGTGAGAGTGGTCAGAGGAAACCAAGTAGAAAGTGACACAGGTATGAAGTAGATGGTGTCTGGCAGACCTGAGGTGTGACTCGAGTGTCCTCCCCTCCCCCCACGAAGGTCTCCAGCAGAGTACAGCAAAGCTCTCAGAGGTCTGTTCCCTCCTTGGAGTGGCAAGTGGGGGGCACCCTGGAGGCACAGGCAGGGCATGACTCAGGGTGCTCATTATCACTGTGGACACCAGGCAAGCACGAGGCTGAACCTTCGTGCTGGGGAAGCCCCTGAAAGCAGGTGTGGAGAAGTGAGGTGGGAGGTTCCCACGTAAGACCGGGTGTAGCTGACCTCAAATTTAGTATGAATTCAGTCTGCTGCCACCACCCAGTGGGTCCTCAGGCTGTGACGAGAAGTGTGAATTCTAAGGTAGCAATTTCGGGGCAGCTAACCCCAACCCCAGTAGGCCAGTACCAGTACTGGGCTACACCGGCTTTCCTCACCCAGGTCCTCTGCCAAGTACCCAAGAGGCCGAGGAGGGCGATCAGGATTTTGGCCACAGTACACAGGTGGGGAGGAGGCTCACTCTCATTCATGCACTACAAAACCCTTTATTTCTCCACCATATGGTACACGGGGCATCACCACTGTTGCTGTTGTGTACCCCAACTTCCACCTAACACCTTCACATTCTTGTTTTCCCTTCACTGAGTGGCTGGCCAGGGACCTCCTGCTGTTAGGTCTGAAGTCAGTCTCAGATGCTTAAGTGAAAGACTTGGATTTGAATTCTGCCTCTGCCACTTATGAGCCTTCCAAGGCTCCCTGCACTTCAGTTTCCTCATCTGTAACAAGGACAATTTCTGTCCCCTGCGAAGAACAAACCAGGTCCTAACTGAGAAGTCAAGTGCATGGCCTGGAGAAAGAGCCATGGGGTCCATTTCCTCATTCCTCACCAAACCAGTTCTTAGCTCTCACCACTGGCAGGGACCCCTCCTGCCAAGTCAGAGAAACCCACTGTGGCCGCCCTCAGCCCTTCTGCCCCACAGCCCTCAAACCAGCACTGCTGAGTGCTGCCTCGACGCTGGTTCTCCAGGGTGGGACCCTGGCCATGGCACTGTCAAAGAAAGCTCTTCCGGGAGCATCCGTGAAAGGTCTTTTCCTCACCCCAGAAACAAGGGGCCCTGCCCTGAGCCGCAGCCTCTTCTTCTTTTTTTTTTTTTTTTTTTTGTGGTGCCAGGGATCGAACTCAGGCCCTTGTGCTTGCAAGGCAAGCACTCTAATCACTGAGCTAAATCCCCAGCCCCCGCAGCCTCTTCTTGTGTGACTACACCTCACTGCCAACCCACGTCGCCCCCAAAGCATCCGGACAGCTACGCCTGCACGTCTCAGTTCTCAGGAAGTCAGCCCCAGAGAGCTTCTGCTATTAATAAGTCATAGCTAAAACTGTCCAGAACAGCATTTATAAAATGCTCGCTGCAACTATGAAAGAGAACAGCCTTCTGCAAGGGTGCGACTAGGTTAACAGTGCCCCACTGGTTTTGGACACCCTGGCTGCCAAGCATCTGCTCTGATGGTGGCTAGAACAGTCCCGCGGGAAGGGGAACAGCTGCAGGTCAGTGTGACCCAAGAGGCCGTTCCTGGGATGCTCCTGATTTCCTCACCCACCCCCAGGTCTGGAATAGGGGCGCGTATCTGATCCTGAATTATCCACGTGGGTGAGGCAATCACAAGGGTCCTTCAGTGGAATGAAGAGGCAGAAGAGGGCAAAGTTACAAGCCTGGAAGGCAGGTGGCCTCCAGAAGCTGGAACAGGCAGAGAAACGAACTCCCCCTGCAGCCCCTGGAGGAATGCGGCCTCAGAGACTCATCTCAGACTCTGGCCTCCAGAACAGGACAAGAATAAATCTGTGTCGCTTTAAGCTTAACAGTAAGTTTGTGGTAAACTCTGAGAGCAGCCAGAGGAACCCGGGCGTCAGTGGTGCAGTGGGAAGAGCAGGGGAAGAACTCAATTTAGATAAATGGACAGGAAAACAGTCTAGAATGGGGATGGTGAACCTTTCAGAGATGAGTGCCTGAACTGCAACCCAAACCCCACTTACTTAATACTGAAGTTTTAGTTTAGAAAAAACTCATACATTAACATCTTTTGTCTTAAAAGAAAAACTCATGTGCTACAGGATTGCTCTCACTGGTCTAAAATGTGGGCCGAGAAAGGGCTGGAGTCTGAGGCCACGGGGGCAGGTGTGGACACCCCTCGCCCCTTCCTGGGGCAGCGGTGTCAGGGTGCCATGAAGGGAGTTTCTGCTGACACCCAACAGCAACAGAGAAGGGCCGTCGTGCTCCCGGGGACAGACAAGCTAATGGTGCTGAAGGTGCTGGTTCCAAGGACAGGACTTTCCTGTTTTGTTCCCTGCTGTATTCCCAGCATCTACAGCAGTACCCAACATGGAGCAGAGGAATGTTCACGGTCAGTCTGAGAGAGAACTAAGAGCAACACTCCTTTACCGAGCACCAACTAGGAACTGGCACCGAGGCAGAAGCACTATACACAGCACAGCAAACTTTTCCTGGATGGGAAAAGGCACAGAGATGATGTGACCCCCCCAAGGCTACACGGCCAGCAAACAGCAGCCTCAGAACGGGAATCCAGATCATCTGGATGGGTCAAAGGCTGGAAGTGGTCTTCACTGGGAACCGGGGTGGGGTGGGATAGGTTGGGGCAGAGGCCAGGACAGCCAGTCCTGCAGCTGGAGACAGAGGGTGAACACAATGCCGTTTACCAAGCCCACTGCTGTCCTTTACCTTCTCCCTCTGGGGTGAGATAGCTACCACACACCCTTCCCCTTCCTTCCTTCCTAAAAAGAAACTCTATACCATCAGAGCAGCAATGGGCCCAGCCAGAGGATTCATTTCCCAAGTCCTGTCCTTGAGGGTGTAAGGATGAAATGATCCAACCGCCCTCAAGGGCTTGGAAGTGCCGGGTGTATCCTTGGAGCCCAGGAAATGTTAACTTCTGCTTAACCAAGTTCATGCAGCACACTGCCACCTGGTGGCGCCGTGACAACACCCAGCCAGAAGGCACCTGGGAAGGGCAGGGCTAGGAGCTCTCACAGAACCCACCTTTGTGTCCAATGGAACTAACTTGTTAAGAATTATAGAAGAGGACAGTGGGACCAGAGAGCAGAGGAGGGGAGGAGAGAGCTGAGAGTGAGGCAACACAGGAGATGAGCAGAAAGGGAGAGGAGACCAGTGGGGCCCAGCCAGGGACATCTGATCCTGGCTGAGGCTCAAACACCCTCTCTTACTGCCTTCCACAGTGGTGCCTGGCCTGCACCTTTGCCACCATGTGTTTGTGCAAGGATTCCCTGCCCCAAATCCCATCTCTATCCGCCCGAGTGCATTAAACAAAACTTGCCGTTGCTTGCTCCCATTAAATGTCCCTTGAATCAGTTAAGTTCTCCCCTCTCCCTCAGAATGAAGAAAACTCTCCAAACCTCAAAGACTAGATGAGCTCAGAAAGTCTGCCTTTAAGAACGGAAATTAAGTAATGAAGGGCAAGTGCCTTGCTAAGCAGACCTCGACAGAAGCAAAGGGGCAGGCTCCAGGGCAGAGAAGGATGGCACAGGCAGGCCAGGGGTGGTGGGAAGTGAGGGAGGGTTCCCATTTGGAGAGACTCACCCTGGCTGCTGGTGGAATCTGTGGGTGGCCTGGGCTGCTCTGCCCAGCTCTTGCAAGGCTACCTGGAAGAATATCCTCCACTTGGTTACAGGAACCCAGTCCGGCGGGACCATGAACCTGCTTTGCCATGCCAAATCTGCAGCAGAGACCTCAGGCCACCCCTAGCTGCTCTAAAGGCACTGCTCTCCCACAGTACAAAGCATCCCCAAGAGCAGGGAGTTGAGTGGGACAAAGGCCCCACAGGTTTTCAGCTGCTTCTGTTCCCCACTTTAGGCCACCCTGATTTTGCTCCTCCTTTCCTCCAGGCTATTTTCCAAGGAGGCCTTTCAACCTCCCAGGTATCCCGACTTACATTAAGGATTAGAGACAGTGCAGAAACAGGAAAAGGATGGAAATGTGTGCCTGCTTCTCAGGGGCGGGGTGGTGAGGAGCTCCCCCGTGGATCAGCTCCTTGGCTGGTGCTAATCTTTTCTCCCAGGCTGAATCATGGGAAACTTGACTGCACGTTTAGATGTTTAACACTTAAATGCCGAAGACTCAGTGATGTCAAACCTACGGCATGAGTGTTATTTGTTTTTCTTTTAAGACAAAAAGATGTTAATGTATGAATTGTTCTTTGTAAACTAAAACCTCAGTATTCAGGCTTAACTGCAGTGCGGGCACTTGGTAATAAATACTGTAAGTGGGTTTTGGGTTGCAGTTTGGGCGTTTATCTCTAAAAGGTTCACCATCACCGCAATGCTCCCGTGCGCTATGGAAGCTCTGTGACAGACATCCTATTTCCCAACCAACCTGGGGAAGCACACCTGCAATTCCCACAAGGAGAATACCAGGTTCACAAGTTCAAGCCCAGCCTCCATTTTAGTGAGATTCCATCTTGACATAAAGAAAAAAAAAAATTTAAAAAGGGGTTGACTGTGGATGTAGCTCAGGGTGAAGGTCTGTATTTAACCCCTAGTATCACTGGAAAACACACACACACACACACACACACACACACACACACACACACAGATTTTCCCTATTTGGAGCTACCTGGGCTTTGTCCCTGGAGAGACAGGTTGTTACTTGTGCCTCTTTCCAGACATTTTCTGCAAACTTAAGCAAATACTCATTTTCCGTTGCTCCTGTTGATAACAGAAGGCAGCAGCTACACACACTGTTCTGAACCATCCTCCATTTAGATCTCAGACATCACAGTTAGCAGCTGTGTTCTCCCTACTGAGTCTCACAGCAGCCCTGACAGGGATGAGGTTCCAACACTCCGCCTCTGCCACTCACTACACGAGGTGGTACCTAAATGACGTGTGGATCTGCAGGTCTCCAACCTTCTCTCTTCTTCCTTCTTACCCTTGGAAAATACTCTCTGCCCCAAGAAGTCACCGCACCACTAATTAGCAATTATATCCTCCTTGTCACCCCTGAGGCCTGGCATGCCCAAGAAGCTCAGGTGGAGGGACAAACAGCAACCTTCCCCATGGGAAAACCAATCCGTTCAGACACGCCCAGGAAAGAGGCCAGGAGGTGAGCAAGATGAGATGGTAAGGATTCTCTCTCTCCATGTTGTCTTGCTGTGTTCCCTAGGCCGGTGTCCAGCTCCTAAGGAGGATTCTAGAACCGTCACTTTTTAATACAAAATAACAGGACTGGAAAATATTTGAGCAATATTCGGGGGCTGAACTCCCTACCTTTTTGCAAAGAATTGTTTGTTTCTTTTGTACTGAACCACTGCAGGCCTGACTAACTTTTTGTGTGTGTGTGTGTGTGTGTGTGGGTGCCTGGGATCGAATTCAGGGCCTTGCGCTTGCTAGGCAAGCACTCTTACCACTTGAACTAAATCCCCAACTCCCTTTTCCTGAGACAGGGTCTCTCTATGTAGTTCATGGTGGCCTCAGACTCACTATATAGCCCAGGCCAGCCTCGAACTCACAGTGACCCTCCTGAGTACTGGGATTACAGGTGTGTGCCCGGCTTTTAACACTTAAATTCTAACTACATGATTAATGCACCAGTTTTAAAAACATTTTTGGAACATCTCCAACAGAACTAAGCTTCCCTTTAACATTATCTACCATTCTGGTCCTCAGCACCTGTGAGGTAACCGGCTATGGACCTGTGTGCCCTTCACCTATGTATCTGTGTGGACTGTCACTGCCAGAGAGAATGTTCTGGTGTTCTGCTAATACACAGGCTGTCATACTGTAAGCATCACTCTACTGGTTTTCATTCCTTCTAGGTGCTATCCACGGTGGGTGGGTAGGGGAGACGCACATTATTTATCCATGTCTTTATGATGGATACTTCTAATTTTTATAACCAACAATGCTGCAACATGCATCCCATTCATACCCTGTTGGGCAAAGGTACAGGTGTCTTCCCAGGGCAGATCCCTAGAAGGAGGAATTGCCGACCATGGTACCTGTATTCTGGGTTTCCCAGGGACCAGCAAACTGCCCTTCAACCTGCCTGCATGGTTTCGCTGTAACCAACAGTGCCTGAAAGAACCATTTCCTCCAACCTGAGGATTACAAAACTTCTGAAAATCTCATATACTAAACGTGTTTATTAAAAATAATGAGCCAGAAGCTGGATGTGGTGGTGCATACCTGTAAGCACAGCACTCGGGAGGCTGAGGCAGGAGCATTGCCACGAGTTCAAGGTCAGTCTGGGCTACACAGTGAGTCAGGGGCAGCCTGAACTACGTAGCAAGACCCTGTTTCAGAAAAGCAAAAAGAGTGGGAGCCAGGTATGCTGCATACCTGGAATCCAATTACCCTGAGAGGCTGAGGCAGCAGGATCATACATTCCAGCCTGCCCATTTGGGAGCTCCTATCTCAAAATAAAAAAGGGCTGGAGGTGTAGTTCATTGTGAGCAACCAGGTTTAATTTCCAGTACCGAGAAAACAAATACATAAATAAAAAAATAACGATGAAGGGCATCAGCCTTTGGGTATCCACCATGTGCTAGCACATGTTGACCAATTCACAAATATACCTCGTCATTCCACAAACATTCATAAAGACGTAGGACAGGTCCTATGCTGGGCAAGCAAGGATAAGGTAGCTGGGTATGGTGGTGGACATCGGTAATCTCAGCTACTGGAGAGGCTGAGGCAGGAGGATAACAAATTCCACGCCATGGGGGCTGGGGATTTAGCTCAGTGGTTAGAGTGCTTGCCTTGCAAGCACAAGGCCCTGAGTTCAATCCCCGGCACCACAAAAAAAAAAAAAAAAAAAAAAAAAAAAAAAAAATTCCACGCCAGCCTGGATAACTTAGGGAGGAGACCCAGTCTGAAAATACAGTAAAGGGTTTGGGACAGAGCTCAGTGCGGAGGCCCTGGTTCACTCATGCAAACCATGCCAACATATGTCTCTAAGACAGAATGGATAACGTAAAGTTCCTGCCTTCAAATAACTCAGAGTTTACTGAGGATAAGAGGCAAACTATAGGATCACATGTAGGACACTGAAAAAGAGCTATGGGCACAATCTACTGGAAATCCAGAGGAGGTGGTGGTTAATGTTCCCTGGGGAAGAGTGAGGGAAGGTTACAGAAAGCTTCCTAGAGGAGCAAGGGCCATTCAAGGCTAGCACTGGAGGATGTGAGGGGTCACACTTAGGACAGGAAAGGGTGATGGGTTTTGGTCACCACATCCGTCTAGGCAAAAGTTCAGACAGGTAAGGGCCTACTGCCTTGGGAACCAGGAGACCATGAGGTGTCAAAACAGACAGACAAATGACGATGAGAACTTCAAAAGATGCTCAGAACCATCAGCCGTCTAGAAAATGGAAACCAGAACCTCAATGAGGTACCACTTGACACTCATCAGGGTCCTAGAGAGGACGCGGAGACCCGGAACGGGGCTGGAGCAGTAGGTGCACATGGTTGTGTATGGCCTCCTGGGCCTCCTGCCTCACCAACACAGCTTCCTGGGGACTGCGGTGGCAGTGGGGAGGGAGGGATGAGTCCGGGGTAGGTCTCCATGGAGATTTCTCTGTCAAGCAGGTGGAAGCAGCGGGGCGGGTGGTCTGCTTCTGAGAACTAGAAGTGCCCCCAGCCCTTAACCTGTTGTCAGGTGGTCTCCACACTACTATCTCACGGCTATTTCCTACGTGTGCCAGGCTGTTTCCAGGGCTCTACCTGCACTGACTCATTTCCCCAGCAACTTTATGGGGTGGGAACTGTTACCCACTTTACAGATGAACAAACTGAAGTCAAGAGAACTAAGTAACTTGCCCAAAGTCACCCAGCTACTTAGGGCTCTGACCAGGCTGTCTGGCTCCACATTTGAGCTGCAAACTGTGCAGAAAAAAGGGTTAAAATTCTCAGCACCCAAATTTCTTTGGTAACACGCTTTGGCCTAGGACTCAAGGCAGTCATAAAGCGTATGACACAAGCAAACACGAAGACCATCCTTTCCTCCCCTGACCTCATACTATACTTTCCCAAAAGGGTAAATTTACATAGATGTCCTTATGTAAATCTAAAGAGTCTTTTGGGAGGTCTAAGCAGGAGGCCCTGACAATCTGTAACCTGGATGTATAAAGAGCAGGAAATGCATTTCTAAAACATCTACATTTGCCAACTCAGACCCTTTCCCATGTCAGTTCTTTTATAAAAACCCCAGCCTCTCACCCTGTCTGATTCCATTCCTGGAAATTCGCCTGCTGCCTCTCTTAAGTGTACTTGGGGATCTAAGTAAGATCTAAGTAAACTGTCTTTCGTATATTCCTTGTCTGTCGGTTCTTTTCACCGCCTACCATCACCAGCCCTCCACATGCTGTCTGCTACAACACTAACCAGTACTGTGAACCATGCTAACATGACACTTTCCACTCTACCACCACGTGCCATGTCCCTCTGGTGCACCCTTCCCGGTCTCCCACAACACTCGGGCCATCTCCCTCACTTTCCAGACAAGTATGGGTTTCTCTCCTAAGGGCACCAACACACACCACCCCCACCAGCAGGGAAGCCTCTGTGACCACAATGCACCAAGACAAGACAGCTCCTGAATCACGTCTCAACACAGACGAAACACAAACGCCATCCAAAGCACAATACTGATCAAACACCCTCACCTGCTCACAGCTGCTTAAGGAACCACAGTTCTGGCTGCATTTGCTCCCCTACATCCTTCTGGTCTCCTGTCAGTGTCAGAGCAAAGCCCCGCCTCCCCAAGTCCAAGCCCCCAAAGCAGCCCAACTGTGACCCCCCACCACTCCAGGGTCCCCAAGAGGGGTGGTCTCTCTATAGAGATGTGTTTCCCCAGCCTCTGGCTAAGGCCTGCTGAAAGAGACAGGGTAACAGTCCACCAGCCCCCTGCTCGATACCGAGCTGGCCTGGCCTGTCCTCAATCCTGCCAGGGCCAGCACGGAGGGGTCTGGTCCTGATTCGCAGCGACTCTCTGGACCAAGGAAAACTTGGTTCTTCATGCACCCTGCTATGGCCAGGGGATCAGAGATTTGGGAAGGGGAAACCACTGAACACAAAGGTTACAATGGCTCGCAGCTGGAGTTCTAGACACGCTCCTGGTTTGTGAGGGTTTTCCTTCTTTTGAAGTACTCACTAACCTTTGAAATTTGGATCTCACAGAAAAAATAGGGGTTTCCAACTTCCTCTGTAAAATCAGCAGCTCCTCACTGCCAGCAGGGCTGCTGCTTGCCTGATGCAATACCTGTGCCCTCCAGGTGTAGGTGGTCCAGGTGTTGCATGTGCGCCCCCCCCCCCCGGATCTGGGACAGCTCAGCTGCTGAGCCAGGCACGGTCTGGGCATCTGCACGTTACCTCTCTGATCCTCATTGCTGTCCTTCAAGGCAGCTCTATAGCTATTTCCTGATGAGGTAACCACAGCCTAGGAGGTGGTTAAGAGATGGCACCCTGAGTCCAGAACACTATGTCGTCACTGTCATCAGTTTGCCTTGTCCTTCTTCTATATCCAGTCCCTGGGAGCATGTGAGTGTGGGGGCACCCTAGGGCTGGCCCTATCCTTTATCTCCCAAATGAGGAAACCAAGGCTGAGAGGGACTAATATATGGTAGGCCAGATAATGGTCACCCCAAGTTGTCCACATCCTAGTCTCCAGAACATGTGATGATAACCCCATCTGGCGAAAGGTCTCTCCAGACACGACTAAAGTAAGATCTTCTGATGCAGACATTACTCTGATTACCTGGACAGGCCTTAAATGTAACCACAGGATCTTATATGAAAGATGGTGAGGTCCCAAAAGGAAGTAGGAGATGTGATGTGAAAGCAGAGGCTGGCGTGATGGGAAGAAGGAGTCACAAGCCAAAGAATGAGTTGGCATCTAGAAGCTGGGAAGACCAGGAAACAGATTCTCCTCTGCAGCTTCCAGAAAGAACACAGCTTTGTCCTTCAGGAAGATGGTAACTGAGGCTTGTCCCAAGCCACTAAGTTTGTGGTAACTTGTCACAGCACTAAAATGACACTAATTCAGAAAGTAACACCCAGAATGCAGAGCACTGGCCTAACTAGGCTCAATGAGCTGGGACTGCTCAGGCCCAGGGGACAAAGTGGCCTGACGGCAGGGGAGGGGCTCTGGAGGACTCTGAGCCCCTGGGCCACGTGGCGGCAGCCTGCCCAACCCCTGCACTGCCCTCCCCCCAGCTGAGCTGGCCTTGGCCTTGCTGCCCTTGTTTGCCAGGACGCCCACCTCCAACCCCTCCTCCCCCGGCCTACATGACCCAGCTACTCTCCCTGCTGCTGCTCAGGGACCACAGTATCAATTTCTTCTTCTCTACGAAATACTCATTAAAAAAAAAAAAATGTACTGGTGTCTATGCAGGTAGAAGCACAGGATTGGGGGCTGTGGGGAAACTATCATGCACACAGCGAGGAGACCGAAAGCAATGCCATGCGTGAGGGAAGGGGAAGCGAAAAAGCACACAGAGGTCCTGAGCTCCTAAGAAGAGCCAGGTTTCACCTAAGCCATTTCCTTAATCACCCAGCACACGGAGCCTCCAGAGAGACAAGAATGCTCAGAGCTGGGCCCTGCTCTACTGACTTATTTAATTCTCACCAATTCTCCTGTTAACCCCTCTCGTGAAGCAGAGATGGTGCCACTTGCCGAGGGCCACAGCAGTGAGGGCACTGGAATATGACCCCAGCAGGCTGACTCCAACCCACTTTGCAGGAGGTACTTAAAGCCACTGCCCACACCTCCAACTAGGATTAAGGACTGTGGGCTCAGGACAGAGATTCAGAACCGTATGATGCAAAACTCAGAGCCTTTTCCATTACACCAGGCTGCTATCTTGATTGGGAAACCAGTGAGGGGTTGCTGCAATAGGGCAGGCCAGGAGGGCCTCCTCTGTGGCGGAGGGATGGCGAGACCAGACCGGATCAATCAAATTTGGCAGCTGTGAGCAGCAGCGGACCTGAGGTGAAGGTCCAGGCTCGGAAACCTCGTGGGGGCCCTGGAAGCTGTGCATTGTTGAGAGGTCTGGACTTCATCTAATGAGCTGTGTGATTTTGCCCCACCCCCTTTACCTCACAAAACCTTGTCTCCTGCAAGTCAGGCTGGGGGCCTCTGTGACATGAGGTCCCTTCTTGGCATAAAGCCCCACACTCTCAGGGTCCTGCATGGGATCTGGCTCACCTCCCCCTTCCAACTTCTGCCTCTGTGCCGTGTTGGGGACTCCTCCTTATCCAGGGCTCTCCTACCCAGGCTCAGGTGCCAGGTGTGCCAAGGCCCTCTGAGAATTCCCTCACTCCTGCTCCCCACCCAAGAGCCACGGCTGATGCAATCTGCCTGCAACTGCCACCTCACTCCCCAAGCCAGGGCCCTCCGCACTGAAAAGAGTCCCCAGCAGCCCTACCTGACCTGAGGGGTTGAAGAGGCTGGGCATGTAGGCCTGGGGGACTCTGCAAGCCCGAGGCACCCGAGTCCTGGCTAGGCCACCAGCCTGGGTCAGGAATGGGGATTTGCAGGGACTCAGGGTGTCCAGACCTGGTGTGGCAGACAACCACTGGTGACTGGCCACCATAAACCAGAACATGCTGCAAAGGGCAGGGTGGCTAACTGTGTGAACTGGTACCTACTCAGTATAACTGAGTCAAACTGCTTAGGTGGGGGAGGGCTGAAGAGGGCAGGATCCAAGAGCTACAGAGAGAGCAGGGCACAAGGGACTGGGACAGGAGCATGGAGCACATGCCACATACAGCCAGCAATAGGATTTGCCTACCAAGCCAGTTCATTTCTAGCTATTAAAAAAATACCCTGCCTCTCAAAACACTCAACTGCAGCCTGAAAGAAAATCAAATTAGAGCACATTCCATAAAACACCCAGCCAGCATTCTTTAAAACTGTCAAGATCATGAGAGACAAAGAAAAGTGTGAAAGTGCCAAAGATCAGAAGAGGCTAAAGAGACATGATGCCTAAAGTTAATGTGGTATCCTGGAACAGGAAAAGTAGGGAACTACTAGTGAAATCAGAATAGAGCCTGGAGTGTAATGTACTGATGTTGGCTCCTTGGTGGTGACAAATGTATTATGTATCATAGTGACTAAGATGTTAAGAACAGGCAAAAGTAGGTGAGGGGCATACAGGATTTCTCCGTGGTACTGGGGATTGAACCCAAACTCTGAGCCATATTTCACTCAGCCCTTTAAAATAATTTTAAATTTATTTATTTATTTTTTGGTACCGGGGATTGAACTCAGGACCTTGTGTTTGCGAGGCAAGCACTCTAACCACTGAGCCAAATTCCTGGCCCTTAAATTTATTTTTGAGACAGGTCTTATTAAGTTGTCCAGGTTGGGCTCAAACTTGAGATCCTCCTGCCTCAGCCTTCCAGAAAGCTGGGGATTACAGGTGTGTGCTACCACTCCTGGTGTCTCTGTACCTATCTTTGCAACTTTTCTGAAATTACTTCAAAATAAAACTTTATTTAAAGAAAAAAATCTATGGGCTGGAAGTCTAGTTCAGCGGTAGAGCTCTTATTTAACATGCTCAAGGTCCTGTGTTCAATTCCCAGCACCACAAAACACAAAAAAGCCTAAACAGTGTGGCTGTGCATGGCCACAGTCCTATCCACTCAGGTGGACTGCCTCCAGGAGTGTCTCAGCAGCCCAGGCCCAATCCCATCTGCTATACCATTCAGTACCTACACTGAGAAGTGGAAGAAGGTAGTCCTCAAGTCTCCTTTGGAAGGTTTTAGTGCACTTACTGTATAACCACAGAGATGCTAACAACAGTGGCAACAGCCACGTATGCAGCACCTACTGTGTCCCAGCCACTAGTTGACATGGTTTAACCCACTGAATCCTCAAACAGCTCTAAGGGGTAGCTTACTGTGAAAGCCACTTTTTACCACAGAGGAAACTGAGGTACAGAAAAGTAGGGGAGAACACCAGGGTCATAAGCAGAGTGCAGTCAGGGTTTGGACCCAAATACCCTGGGGCACCAGAATCTGTGCTCTTAACTTCTATTGTATATATGGCCTAGGTTACAACACAGCCCCTATGCAGCCAAGGAGATAAGGGGGTAACTGCTCAAATATTGGTAGGATAAACAGTAAGCGCTGTAAGGGAAGATGGTCAGATCCCAAGGACTTCTTGCACCCAATTGGGAAGGGGGATGAAGCCTGTGTATAACTCTTAGGGCTCACCCACCCTTCTCTGGGTCTTGATTCAGTCTCTTAACTGCCACAGAAGGAAGAAGGTTTAACTCCAGGTGGGATGTCCTGGTGTGCATGGAAGAGGGACCAGTGCACAGGAGGAGCAGGATGGCTACCAAACTCTCTTTTACGAAACATAAACACACAGCTCCCTTTTCTTGGCAGGGCTGGAAGCCAATTCCTACCCAGTACTAGGGTGCAGCTGAGGCTAAGGTCTGAAAGAAAGTCAGGGCAACAGACAGGGGCTGTAGAAAAGGCCGACCCCTTGAGGGGAATGGAGGAATGGGGGAAAGCGGGATCTCTGGAAATTGAAACCTTGGAGTGAAGGGCACAAGGGTCAAGTGTCCTGGGGCTCTTTCAGGGTGTGGGAAGAGGTGAGCCTGGGGCCCTGACTTCCTATTAATACACTTAACAGCTCACCTTTGTGCTTAGATCTTCGAGGACACTGGCTAGTTTGGTTTTTCATTAAAAAAAAAAAAAAAACACCCCACCACGCCAGAATTGATTTTTGTCCTCATTTATAGAAAGGGAAATGAGGTGTAAACAAAGTTATTCGCCCAAGACCACCCTGGCAGTTCCAGGATTTGAATCCAGCACAGTCTGTGACTCCCATCAGACTCTTAACTCACAAAGATTCTCTGGGTGGGCCGGTGATTGGGAGATGAAGATGAAAGAAAAGAGAAACGAACTGAAGTGGGTCTGAGGGGAGAGGATGGAGTCGGATCTCCAAAACCGGAAAGAGAGGGAGGCCCGGCCCTCGGGGTCAGACAAGGAAATGGTGCAGGGTCGGAGTGCGCCGGAGACCGGGTCCCAGGTCGGAGGCAGACGGATGAACCCCAAAGGTGGTTAAAGGAGGGGTTCGGCTGCGCGGATTCCCAAGAGGAGGGCGGCTGGCCCCTCCCGGCTGGGGCCACGCAGGGGCGGGGCGCGGAAGGATCCGGACGGGACCTACGGCATCAGCCCAGGTATATCTGTTCCCTGTCCCCGGGGCCGCCTCATTCCCCGTCCTTACATCACGATCTCTCCTCACACTACCGCAGCGCCACCTTCGCCCGCGCCTTCCCGGCCATGGCTCTGTAGCCGACACCCCTTTGTGCCCCCGGCCCGTCTGTGCGCTCACCGCGCCTTCGCTCCGCTCCCGTCTTCTTTCGTCAGCCGAGGCCGCCGCCGCCTCTCTTTTCCGCAGCCATGGAGTGAGTAACCGCTTGCCCCTCTCTCTCCAACCGCCTTTCCCGCCCTTTCGCAGCTCGCGGTCCTCAAGACCCGGCTTGGGGGTGGGGAGACGCGAGCACGGAATCACGGTCGCGCAGGCGCTGGAGCAAGAAAATGGGCCGTCAGCGCGTAGCGGAGCATGCGCATTTGGCACGAGGTGGGGGAGGGCGAGTTCTTCCAGAGAGTTGCAGTGTAAAGCGGGCCCAACGATTCATTGCTCATGCGCATCAGTCCACTAGAGCGCGTACTCTGTAGGAAGGACGGCTGTAAGCCTCCGCACATGCGCATTGACCCCCATGCCTGAGCGAGTAATGGCGGAGTCCACGAAGAGAGAGTGTGCTTTGCAGCTCGCCGAAGGAGCGGCTCGGAAGGGTGGGGGCTGGGTAGGGGTTCTCCGCCTGCCCCTTCCACCCTCCTGGCTCCACAGTGCTCTGGTTCACAAGCCAACTTTCCTCCATTTCAGTTAGGCACCTGCTGGGGCGGGGATTGATTTAGATTGACCGGTCAGAAGGTAGAGCTTAGAAGCAGCTTGTTAAAGGGGGTGGACAGCACTATGAAGGTTGAGGCAGGAGGATCTCAAGATCGAGCCCAGCCTGGGCAGTTCAGCAAGTCGCCCCCCCCCCGGTCTCAAAAACAAAAACAAAAATAAAAGGCTAAGAATGTAGTTCAGTGAAGGCCCCGGGTTCAATCCACAGTACTGCAAAAAAACCAAAAACAAAGTGGGTGGAGCCAGGCCCACAGCAAAGCGGCGAGTAGGGAGAGTGGGAAAACCCTTTGGGGGAAACCCTTTGTGAGGAGGGGTGGAGCCCAGACAGTTACTAGTAGAGGAGCGGCTTCGCTCGGGCGAGGAGGCAGGGCCTCTGGGTATAGCTGGCCAGGGGCGGGGCTTGTAGGGACCGCCAGGCCAGGACATGGGGGAATTCCCCTGGGAACTGACCTGGGTCGCCATCTAGGAAGGGAGTGGGGCCTAAAGGAAATATTTTAGAGGAAGTCGCGTAGCTGGAAGAAAATTCCACTGGGATTGACTTTTTAAATGAAGAGGAATATGAAGTGGGTGGGAGGGGCTTGAGTTAATTCCCCTGGGAAAACATTGGGGTTCTGTATTGGAGCTTGGGAATGGGTAGGCCTCCCAAATTTGTGGAAAGAAAGGGAAGTTTCAGGACTCTGAGCGGGCCTGGCTTGGTCCCAAGCTCTGGCAGGAAGGGAGAGGCAGCCTGCGGTGCCTCGGTGTCCCTGTGGCTGTGGCTGAAAAGGGAGGCCAGCCAGCCTCGGATCCCAACCCACTCTCCTCTCCCACATACAGGTCCTCCGCCTTCACCTCCGTGCCCGTCTCCATCCAGCTGAGCAACTTCCAGAGCCGCCTCCCTGTCGTTGGTGCAGCTTCCATTGCCATCGGTGTCCGGAGCCTGTGCCTCAGCCATGTCACTCCTGGCGACCCTGGGGCTGGAGCTGGACAGGGGCCTGCTCCCAGCTAGCGGGCTGGGCTGGCTTGTAGACTATGGGAAACTCCCCCTGGCCCCTGCCCCCCTGGGCTCCTATGAGGTCCTTGGGGGAGCCCTGGAGGGCGGGCTTCCAGGGGGAGGAGAGCCCCTGGCAGGTAAGGGCAGGTGGGGAGAGGTAGGGGTTGGAGGGCAAGGGAAAAGAAGAATCCATTCACTCATTCATTCAGATGATAAACATTGAGTGCCTACAAAGTGTCAGGCACTGTTCAGGTGCTGGGCATCAGCTGGGAACTCGTAACATTTCATGTCCTCCTGGAGCTCAGTGTAGGGGCAGACAGGCAAGTGGCAAAAGATGATATGTTGGGATAAGTGGAAAACACAGAACAGCTGAATTAAGTAGCAAATGAAGCTAGAGTTTAGGAGATATTCTCTAAGTAGGTAACATGGACTGTGGAGTAAAAATAGCAGAAGAAATGAAAAGACCCAAAGGAAGCACATGTCAGATGGAGGCAATACATAAACAGAGACTCAGAAGCAGGAGTTATTTTATTCATGACTATCCCAAATGCTTGACACAGTGTTTTGTTAATGACTAATGAATATCTGGGCATAGTGATGCATGCCTGTAATCCCAGCTGCTCAGGAGGATGAGACAGGAGGATTGCTTGAGCCTAGGCAACATAGAGAGACCCTGTCAAAAAAAATAAAGATGAAATGGTGTGTGTGTGTGAATGTGAGTGAGTGATCTTGTTTACCTTTTAAGAATAAATTATTAGGAGCCAGGAGTGGTGGCACATATCTGTAATCTTAGCTGTCTGGGGCAGGATTGCCTGGGCAATTTAGTGGCTTAGCAAGACCTTGTTTTAAAATAAAAAATGTAGGGCTGGGGATTTAGCTCAGTGATTAGAGTGCTTGCCTTGCAAGCACAAGGGCCTGAGTTCAATCCCCGGCACCACAAAAAAAAAAAAAAGTAAAGGGGGATATAGGGATGTAGCCCATCGAAATGGTCCTAGGTTCAATCCCCAATACTGCCAAAAAACCAAACCAAACTAAACTAAAACAACAAACCAGAAGTGAATTATAGAGTAAGTCAGAGAGCCAGGCATGGTAGCCCATTCCTGTGATTCCTGCACCCTGGGAAGTTGGGGCAGGAAAGTCACAAATTTGAGCCTAGACTAGGCAATTCAGTCTTACCGAGACGGTGTTTAAAAAAATTTAAAGAGGCTGGAGCTGTGGCTCTGTGTGTGAAGGCTCTGCGTGTGAAGGGCCTGGGTTCAATCTCCAGTACCGAGCCGGAGAAGAGAGCCAGAGAAAGAGAAACTACACATCAGTAAAGACCTTCGAGTGGTTAAAGAAGTGGCTGACTGGTTGATTGGTTGGCTGGTTCACTGGCTGCCAACTGGCTGGTTGGCTAACAGGTTCATTGGTTCCTTTACTGGTTTACTGGTTTGTTGACTGGCTTGATGATTCATTGATTAGTTGATTGACTGACTGTTTTACTGACTGAATGAGACATAAACTCAAATGAGACAGGGCGCTTTGTGTTCCCCTCCAATCCCCAGGCGATGGCTTCTCGGACTGGATGACTGAGAGAGTTGACTTCACGGCCCTCCTCCCTCTGGAGCCCCCCCTGCCCCCAGGGGCCCTCCCCCCACCTTCCCCACCCACCCCTGACCTGGAAGCCATGGCCTCCCTGCTCAAGAAGGAGCTGGAGCAGATGGAAGACTTCTTCCTGGACGCCCCGCTCCTCCTGCCACCCTCCCCGCCACCACCACCGCCGCCGGCCCCCTCCCTCCCCCTGCCCCTCCCGACCCTTGACCTCCCCCAGCCCCCGCCCCCGGCCCTTGATACCCTGGACCTGCTGGCCATCTACTGCCGCGGCGAGGCTGGGCAGGGGGACGCGGGGCTGGCACCCCTGCCCGCGCCCCCGCAGCC